>JARHUK010000627.1:0-17886 GCA_031001725.1 Pseudopyricularia javanii
GGCCGCCCGGGCGGTCTTGGCTCGCTGGCCAGCTAATGACGTATCGATTGATGGGGTTTTTGATTTTGACATGCCAGTTAATCATTTCTCTCGTCCCAAAATTAATATTATTATTGATTCACTCTTTACTCGGTCCCAGTCAGTTACAAAGCAAAGCACGCACGCACCTTGTCCCGCATTTCCCTTGGCTTTATTCCCGCCGGTTCCTCGCTGCCTCCTCCTCACTGGCTCCCTTTGGGTTTAGCTCAGCTCCGCCGAGCTGCGACGCCAAAAAGCTGAGACGGCAGGTCCCCACAGTGGCCGCGTTTACATGTACACAAGATTGAGATTTTGAGGGGGAGTAGGAGGGCTCGAGTTTTGCATGATTGAACTTCGTAAGCTCTTCATTTTAAGGGGTTTATTTGGACAAAAGGAGTAAACGGTCAAAAGGGAATACGACTTAAGACTACCCTCCTCTATCTTTAGCAAACATTGCGTAGCCAGCCATTCCCGGCTATTGCCATTGCGACGACGACGACAACGGCGGCACAACACCCGAAAGCACTTCAATCTCGCAACGAGCCGAAGCACCCTTTTCCATTCATCCCTCCCTGCCTCCCTCTCCCTCTCCCCCCTCTCTCTTTCTCGCTCTCTCTCTCTCTTGCACATTAGTCGCGTGCAGATACATACATCTGTTTGGGCTAAAGTCATCCTCCACATGGGACGGCTCATTGCAATCAACCTCTGCGACTCTTTGTCTCAATGATGTCAATTGCTGAACCCTGCAGAAAAACGTACTAACGAGCATGAGAAAACAAAAAGAGCTGACGAAAGCGCCGCTCCTCGGAACTGATCTGAATAATTGCCAAGTATCAAATTATTTAGAGGCCTTGCTTGCTACCAGAACCAACAGACCTAGTGCTAGCAGCCTACTAATGTTTAGGCTGTCTTTGATGGTGTACATGGGCTTTTCCTCGGAGAACCCCTAACCCACCAGGTATTCCCTTCCTCCATGGTCCGCGCCCATCAACTAGCCTGACGATTCCCTTGCCGTCATCGAAATCATTGCCCTGCCACTTAATTATTTGGTTAAAACTGCATCAAAAAAAGGAGAAAGAAAGAAAGAAACCTCGGAATGCGCAGCTCCCCAGCCTAGGGCATAGGAGCAACCAGCGCACTCCAACAGGCAGCCTGGCAGGCGCCATACGCAGAGTTACAAGCAATAACAGTTGCGGGCGCCGAAGCTCCCATGGTGGCCCCCCAAGTTGCGCCCGCCGCGGCGTAACACGCCATGACGACGCCGGCGCAGCCCGTCTGGCAGATGCCGTATGCCGCCGGCCCCGCGATGGCGAGGCTGGGGAGGGTGGCGGCGGCGGCGGCCAGGGCTATGGTAATTTGGAACCGCATTTCCGAAAACTCGTCGACTACGATGGCTCCTGTGTGTTGGGCTTTTTTGGCGTTGATGGAAGATGGAGGTGTGGCTACTAGTCTTGACTGCTAGTCTTTGCTGCATCCGTCGGCGTTGTCAGTTTCCAGGTACAGTCTTAGTCTTGCTTGTCCAGTTCCAGCTCGACTTGTGCAGGGGGTCACTTACGGCCTATCGAATGTGTTTTTCTCCTCAATAAGCAGGCGGATAGTGATAAGTTAGATGGTCGTGTTGATCTCTTCGCCAGCTCTGGTTTGTGTGCGTGTGATAGGGAGGGCAAGATGGTAGCCCAAGCTCTGGAGGATGGCCGTTTCTTATAACCCGCCGACAGCAGAGACAATGACCTCTTGGTGCACCCCGCACGGTAGTCGTCATATCGAGGTGTTTGCACAAATCACAAGAACAACTGAAAGCATACCGAGAACTTTATTGTGTTCAAGATACTTCTGCACCTAGCTAACAAGGAATCAACACAGTATCCAACCCCAATAGGTTAAAGTTAGCATATAGAAGTATCATCGTGCATGAGCGACCTTTGTCCTGGCCATTCCTGAACGCAGTCACAGTCACACAGCATGATCTGAAACCTTTTCAGAATTTCAAAGAGATCCAGGTCTTTCTGCGAATAGTCTTACCTGTTGCCACGGGCCTCAGGGTTGGTCAACTTTTAGCTAGAAGGAAACACAGAGAAGAAGCAACCGTCTTCTGCCCTCTCTTGCTTTCCTCCTAAACTTTGAGTAAAATGTATATCCTTTGGGATGGCTTATGGAAACATAGACACATACCGGTAGACTCAAATCGGACATCACGAAGGGTATCAGAGCCAGTTTCGTCCGATAACGCTGAGTTATGGTCGGTAGATGATCTACTACTGTCTAGACCTTAGTCTCTCAATATAACCTGGCGGAAAGGCACAGGACGTCAGGTATCATTATGTAAAGTGCAAGCCCCAAAAGACCATCTCAATATCAAAGAAATTACACCATCTTCCCATCCTCAGCCCTCTTTGCACCATAACCAGGACTGCCGCTCGCGCCATAGTCGCCATCGACCCGACTAACGTCACCCGGGGAGTCACTCCGACTCTCATTGTGGGCATAGGCGACCCTGATATCATCGATCTCATCGCCGATCTCCATCCACCTGTCGCTGCAGGCCGGAACGGGGAAGAAGCGACTGCAGAGGTAGTAGACGAGAGATGACACGGCAAAACCGGCAAAGAAGTTGACCCGGTATATGTAAATGGCACCCATGGGTACGTCCTGTCCGATGGCGCCGGCGAAGCCCACGACATTGATGAGGATGCCGGCAATGTAGGCAGCGTATGCGCGCCAGTTGATGCCCCAGGTGAAGTAGTATGGGCCCGTCTTGCGAGCGTCGTACAACTCCTTGACCTCGAGGTAGCCACGGCGCACGAACTGTATGAGTTTTGCGATTTTGTCAATATCGGTGGATCAAACGGGGTAGCAGTGGGAAAATACATACGTAGTAGTCGGATATCATCACACCAGCGATGGAGCTTAAGAACACGCTGTAGCTGGAGAGATACAGGGTGAATTGGTTCGAGCTCGTTAGAAGCGTGTAGGGGCACATGGCCAGGCCAACAGCGGCGCAAATGTAGCCTCCGCGGCGGATGTTCAAGAATCTTGGCATCAAAGCCGTCATGTCCGTGCCTGCGCTGACAGAGTTTGCAGCAATGTTGGTACCAAGCTGGGCGAGTGCAAACGCCAGCCCGATAACAAAGACACCAAAACGCTGACCCGAGCCACCTTCGTCAATGAATCTTTCCAGGAGCATCAGAGGGTCCCAGATCGGCTCCTCGTAGATGATAGCTGAGCTAGACGAGACAATGATTCCGATAAAAGAGGTCAGGGCGAAGCCCGACGGGATGGTGATGAGCTGTGACCAGAGGGCATCTCGGGGCTTGGCCGCAAATCGAGCAAAGTCGGGGTCGTTGACAATAAGGGTCGCAAAGTTGGAAATGCTGCTCATGACTCCCAAGACAAACTCCCAGGCCAGTTCCGAGCCCTCAATCCTAGCGGGCTGTGAGACGATCGGCCCAACGCCGCCGGCCCTTACCACAGCCCAGATGAGAAAGGCAACGCCAGCCACGGGAACAAAGTAGGCCTTGACGGTAAAGAGGTGGCGGATTTTATGGACTGGATACCAGATGGCAGGCAAGGACACTAGCCAGAAAATAAAGAAGGATGCGTAGTCGGCTGTTGTAGTGCCGGAGCCTTCGGGGAATGTGTTCGGAATGGTTGTACGATCCTACGCGAACTGTTAGCTACCTACTCTTCAGCGGTTCCATATTTCCACAGCATAGTAAGAGCTACAATCTTCTTACCCAACTAGTCCAGATGGAGCGGATCATGATGTAGATACATCGGCCGCCGATATATGACTGCACGCCGTACCAGATACACGCTGCACGGTTGGCGGATTAGGTTAGCAAATGCAAGTCCCGGCAAGTTGTCAAAAAGAGAAAGAAAAAGCTTACCCATGGCAGCACGATTAAATACAGGCCAGAGATTTCCCCATATTCCAAAGGAGGAGCGTGCAACAACGGGAAAGCCGATATGGTATGTTGAACCGATGCGGCCGGTTAGAACGATGAAGCAGCCGGCGATGGAGTAGCCTATCCATACACACAGCCAAGACTGCCACCACGAAAGGCCACTGAAAACCATGGACGACGAAATCATCCATGTGTTGATGTTGAAGCTGTCGGCGATCCAGAATCCGACAAAGTTCCAGGGGCCCCATTGGCGCCTTTCAGGCTCGACGGGTTTAAGGTCATGGTTCGTCAACTGCAGTAATTTTTTAGTGTTGGTACAATCCCTGAAAGCAGCGAATATAGTACATTGCACGGGGTATTTTATATAACTCTGGCTTTTGTTCGTCCGGGCTGATGATGTCTTAACTCACCATTAACTGGCCCGTGGTAAGCCCTGGCTCCGCCTCGACGGCCAGCTTCTCGCCCCATTTTCGCATTCTCGCTCCCCTGTTCGCCATGGTGATAGTCGCCAGGGTAAGGAGGAAACCTGCAGTGGTTTCAGTCGGTGCTTCAAGATTGAGCCGGGACTATGCTTGTTAAAAGCACCGAGTCTGAGCTGCGAGACTGTTTGTATTCCGAACAGCGTCCTCAATCGTGCCTGCTCCCAAGAAATGGAATTAGCGCCAGTATGTGTCAAGGCGAAGGTAGCGGTTTATGGGATTGGTTTGTATCATTGTTGCCCAGTGTCATCCCAAGTGCATTTTTTTTCTGTCTCTCACACCAACAGCGAGATGACGCACGTGGTTTACTCGAGCGTGTTTGGGTATTTAATAATTAGGGGTGAAAGAGCGGGAAGATCTGCACCTTTGCATGCGACGTGGTGATGTCAACGCGAACCTGTAGACAGGGACCTGGAGCTCCACGGTCTGGGCGAATTTATATTCCCGTGGTGATATAAGTCGAGGGTTCCCCACGAACGACAAAACCGTCACGATGCGGGCGGAAGATGGAGAAAGCATTGTGATTCCCGATGGAGGATATATAACTATATAGCGGTACTTGAGGGCACACAGTATCGCAAGATGTTGGCTGGTATCGTAGGAGCCGAGCTATCAAGATACAAATGTTGCAGCCCCCACATTTGACACTGGGGAAGCACTTATCAGTTGACCAGTAGCGCCATAGCTGAGCGGGATGGATGGATGGATGCCTGCATGGTCTTGCCACCTAAAAGCATGGCGTCTGCCACAGATCCGGCTGGGCTGGTTTTAAACGTCCACGGTCAGCGAGACTGTCGGCCTCATCATGGAGGAGGCTCCCAAGGGTGAACTATGCGACGTGGAGGAGTGAATGCCAGAGATCAGCCAGAGGGCACCAGAGTGCCGGTGTTCCATCTGATGAGGAGGGCGCATGGCATTCGTTTTAAACAAGGTAAAACGGCCATAATACTCAAGATGCGCCTCGAGGAGACTAGATGAACCGCGCTCGCTAGTCAGGCGGTGGTTGGCGGTGGATTGGGTGAAAGGGTCGCACATCTGGATAGGAGCCGCCAAGCCAGACGTCGCGATATTTGGTGCAACCAGCTTATCAGGGACCCCGCTCCCCGCGTCGTACAGTGCAGCAAATACGATTGATTGATCACGCTTTTACGTTAAGCCGCCCGTTGCTGTTTATCGCACCTGCCGACACCACCCATGGCGACGGACCACTCCACGACGCCACGAGGCCACCAAACGGTTTTTTTCCCCCCTCCCCTCTCCCCTCTTTCAATCTTTCAGCCACCCGCTTTCAACAACCTACATTTGATATCTTTTCTCCGACTGGAGATGCTGAGTTCCTTGGCACCTGAAAGACGGGCTCTGGTCAGCGTGCAGCCTAAGCAGGCAGGCAGTAGCGCCGGAAATATGTCAACCACAGCAATCGGTTAGGAGCTGAGTTTTGGCGCCGCCCGACCGGTTTTCTCTCCCCTGGGAATGTAACCTTTCGCGCCTAGCGAATGTTACAATTCAGCCTTCTTCAGGTATCATCCGCTACCTAAAAAAAGTTGCTGAGGCTACAATGAGCTGTTATCACATCCGAAATGGTTCCAATATGCGTCATATAAAACCATACACACACCCTACAGCCAGCCCTACCGGGACAACATGGCTTAGCTATCCTATGTACTTCATACGGATATCCCTGCAGACCAGCGGCACAGCAGCGCCACGTCATATATAACGATGCCAGTGCTTGTGGGTTATACTAATACGCATGCCACGCAGGCCGGGAGACTCAGGCACGAGACGAGTTTGTAATATCCTTTGGCGGGATTTCGAGCAGGTCCTTTTACTTTTCAAACCTTGTCTTGATGCTGTTGGCTCATCGGAGTCATGGCATCCCCGTCGGTGGATGCTCGTCAGCTTACCTTTGGAGCGGATACGTAGGGAACCGTGGACGACTTATTCGAGACTCCAAGGCACGTCCTGGCGACGACGGAGTATCGTCATTGAAGCCCCAGAGCCATGGCAATCTCCCACCAGTGTGTTCACGCCCGCCATGTGCAAATCTTTCCGGCAGTAGCAAGATGTTTTCTTGCTCGCCGCAATGCTACGATATAAGCAGACTGTACCGTTGTATTATTGTGTGGTAACACCAGCTTTAGCTCAGCCCTAGCCGTCAACCGGCGTGTCTCCCCTGCCCGTCGCGCCATCAATTCGCCGCAACACGCTCGGCGTCGAGTCAACCACCACAACCAAAACCGATATGCCCGACTCTATTAGGCTCTTGACGTTGTACCTGACCTGGCCAAAGAAATTTTGCCAGTCCCTGTCTATACATACGCTCGGAGCACGAAGCGGGCTGAGCCGTGGCGCGGATCGGACAGGGTTAGCGATGACACCATCCCCCAAACCGCCAATCTGTAGCGCGGGTAGTCAGCAACAACCGCAGCGGTGCCCCTTTCTGTCAGCAACGAGCCGCGTCGCGGCAAAGTTTTCTTCATTTCGGCATAACGGTCTCGTATGTCCCCTGCGTATAAGGTTATCATCAGTCATCCCCAAGGCTGACAGGTCTGCTATTCGGCTGCCTGGCTATGGGTATCACTAATAACTTTGTCGAGATATCGAGAAAGAGGATGTTCTATCCTGGCTTTTTTGTATCTTGATCATTCGATCTGCAGGTGCCCTGTTGGTATTCTGTATGTGAGACGAGTACAGGCGTGTGTGTTTTCCCACCCTGGGCTATAGCAACATGTCCGGTTTCTCCTCTTTCCCCTTTGCTTCCGTTCCATTTCCCAACATACCAGACTCGTTAAAGTAAACACATGCCCGAGATTCCTCGCCAGCCTTGTAAGCACCCCGGCCCCCATGCAAGGGACTTGGTTATACACACGCCTGCTAGTTCCCATCTACACACCCCCTGCCTTGATCATGCCAACAGAGGATAGTACGACCAATAGTCTCTTTATCAGCTCCCTTCGGGCACAAGCTCCACATGGCTTTTCAAGCTGTGCTGCCGGTGCATGGCTGGCGTGGGTCAAATCCCTAGTTTTCATCTCGAGCCTTATGGGTAGTGACTCTGCCATGATTCCAAGTCATTATTATTGGCCTTGGGGGCTACCCAGCTGTATAGAGCCCCCAGTTGAGAGAAATATCATACATATAAGGGTGGCTGCCGTCAACCTCTGTTGTCAGGTTGAGAAAGGTCCTCAACGCACCCGCCTCTCAGTATCATTCTTATACCTCCCAAGCTCGTACTATCCTTTACACAGTCATGTCTCATCACAAAGAGATGGCGAACCTTCTGTCACCTGTTACAGACTCTTCAGTCAAACACTTCAAGATTCTCAAGGGTCAAGTCGACTCTCAGCGCAAAAGCTCCGGCCGGGAGCTCTCCAGATTCCTCGAAACTTTATGGCTCTTCACCCAGTCCGACATCAAGACAATTCTGGCCCCGTCTGTCCTCTTTGCCCTCACCAATGGCATTGCTTTGTCTCTACTGCTGCCGCAGTCAGCAGGCATCCCCAAGCCAACTGAGATACTTGCCCGGACTCCTCTAATAGCTGCCTATGTCTGGATCAACCTCATGGTTCTCTGCATCCAGAACCAAAAGGGCCCCGAGGCTGTTGAGGAAGATCGGATAAACAAACCAACTCGGCCACTGCCATCGGGCAAGGTCTCACCGGATGAGGCTGGCACCTTCTTGATGACATTCATTATTATTGCCATCATGGGCAGCTACTGCCTGGGCGCGCCCTTCGAAAGCATTCTAGTCATTGTCCTGGGGTATCTTTACAATGACCTCGAGGGCGCCGAGCATCCTGTCCTCAAGAACGTCCTCAACTCCTTCGGAATCCCTTGCTTCCCCATCGGTGCCCTGCAGGTCGCCATAAACCCTGCACCACACACCACCGCTGCGCTGAATGGCTCGGGCCCATCTGTGCCCCTCCTGTTGTGGCCCTGGATTACGATCCTCGTCACGGCCATCTTTTGCACAATACACATCCAGGACATAAAGGACCAAGAGGGCGATGCCTTTCGCGGCCGCAAGACGGTCCCATTGGTCTTTGGCGACTCGGCCGGGCGCTGGCTCGTCGTGGTGCCCCTCGTGGCC
Source organism: Pseudopyricularia javanii (assembly GCA_031001725.1). Classification (NCBI taxonomy): domain Eukaryota; kingdom Fungi; phylum Ascomycota; class Sordariomycetes; order Magnaporthales; family Pyriculariaceae; genus Pseudopyricularia; species Pseudopyricularia javanii. Next base: position 8,496 of record JARHUK010000627.1, read on the forward strand.
TGGTCCGTCGCGCTGCCCCTCCTCTGGGGCTTCACATCTCTGATGGCGGCGTCGCTGCTCGGCCATGCGCCCCTGGCGCTCCTGGCGGTGGTAATCTCAGCGCGCACCCTTCTGTTGAGGACTGTCGAGGCGGACAAGAGGACTTTCAAGATTTACTGCTACTGGCTGATGGCAATGTACTGCCTGCCACTGGCTAGAGCACTGCTAGGGGGTGATGGCTTGATGCTCATAGTCTCTCCCTAAGTTCCTTGCGCCCCAACCACTGCTCAGGTTTCTTTGCCCAAGACCCCAGGCCGAGGGTCCAGACCTTGCCCCTGAAACCTTCCTTGTTTTCCTTTTCTTTGTGTCTTTTGTTTTTGTGGACAAGCTAGTGATAGCGTTATTTTGTCTTTGAGCACCTGCTGTTATCTCTTGGCTTGACTCTTATGCCGGCGTGGAGATTAATATCTCTTTCTTCGTCCCAGTTCGGGATTGGACCATTCGCGCAAGAGAACATTCTGGCTGGTCGTGGTCGTGTTGACAGTCTAAACACTATGAATTAAATGACTTTACCAACATCTTTGCTCCTCTCATATCAGCTGTGCTTGTCTCTTCCTTCTTTGTTCGTGATTATCAAAGCAACAGCATCGTCAGGGGTCAGGGGGGCCTCTCCTGACTCTGTCCACCTTCGCTATGATGAACACCGTACCACCTCAGCTTTCTCTGCGATATATTAGCAAGCTATCACAACATGCGAAATCTCAGCGCCGATTCTATAGCTGGATGCCCAGAGATATTGCGGAGCCAAGGGAGAGCAGCGTCGGCGAGCTCCGACGCTGCGTGCTGTAAGCAGCTTCAAACTTTCATAAGGCGACCCGCCAAACGAAGCAAGGGAGAAGTAATTTCCTATTTGCAACCTTGTTTCGATCGAGTTCAACTACTTCGTAGATACCGCCTACATGCTGATGTAACCCTTTTTTGCAACAGGGTTAAGTCTCCGGCTACATGTAGGCCCATAGCCGCTGATTTACCGGGGCGTCGGTAACGCTCTCCCTAGCCATTGAATGGGCTACTGATAGCATAGGCAAGTTGGGGGCTATAGAGCAAAATTTAGCTTACCTCCTCGTTGCTCTCGATCAAGTGTCACCAACAACACATAGCCCCCAGTATGAAGAGCTGACTTTAACGTGGCCCCCGTCAGCTTGGCCATGCGGTGACGAGCTGATGTTACTTGCATGTACTGGGATGCTGGCGATGCAACTCTTCAGCTCCGATTTTCTGTTTAACAATCGATCTTCGGGTTATGCAGTGTATATTGACCTCGTTCTCTGTGGTCCTGCAGGTGAACCAACGTTGCCCTCTTCTCCACTTGCGATCAGCATGCTGGTCACAGTGCATCGGGTCGGAGTGTATCCGGGCTTGCTAGAAACGAAGAGTAGGCCCGGAGGGCGCCGTAAAATAGGCTGTTGGGCCATATGACGAGGCATGTAAGATGGGGTCGAGTGAGACCCAGACCTTTGAGGCGAGCTCCGACAGTGAGATCCTCCTTGAGAATCTATACAAACTAAACACCCCCAGGGGGCGTCTCTCTATCATACCATGACTGGACACCAACATCCCTTGCCTCGCTGGAGAGTGCCTGCCTCTAGAAAGCTATTCGAAAGAGGATAGACTCTAGTTCCAGCCACAAGATTCAGACGTGCTTAACAGCGAACTTCGCCCTTGGCCTTGCCGCCGTTAAGGGGCCCATGTCTCGCTGTCGGGAGGATATGATGTTGGCAGCTTGCACAAGACACAAACACAGCCTGGGGTGCCAGTCTCGGTTGTTGTTTACTAAGGTTCATAAACACTTCCGCATGCTCTTACGTTGAGCTATCAATCAGTCACTGTTGGTGGCAGCCTTGTTCAAAAGAAGTACTTCCAAGATAGGGGGACGGTGGTTTTGGTACTTATAATCATTAAAATTAGGAGATCTATGTTTCGCTCACAAAATCACAAACGCCAGTCCATACGCATCCCAAACGCCAACACAGTCCAAATCCTTGCCCTACACACCTTCAAATGCCAACCAACAGACAATTTTGTGCCATGACCACGCTATTTTCTCGCTCTTTGGCCATACTGCCCACCCTGTCACCGCTGCTGCCCTACGTTAGTTCACAACGCCAGGCCGAGAGCCCCAACCGACATTGGTGACGGTCAGGAGTGCAATGGTCTTGATGATGGAGTGGCAGTAGCCAAAAAGGATATAGAAGGGCAGGTACACAACGTCCCGTGGCTCCCGGCGCATGTGAGGCAAGACCTTGATCAACTTGCTGAGCAGGATGATGACGGACATGCACTTTGGGCTCACCACTTCACCTCCTGAAGCATAAGACAGTGCAATGAGCGCCGAGTCCACGTACAGGGCGAAGTTGAGGACCAGGGCAATGTAGACGGTGTACACAGAAACAGGCTGCGTGGCGTATGGCGACCGGTCGACAAACAGCGCCGTGTAGTTGGACCGGAACGTGGTGCGGGCCCAGCGGAGTAGCTGCTGGTAGAGCTTGCCCCAGCCCCCGACGACGCCCATTGTGGTTACCATCGTGACCGGCTCGCCGCGCTGGAACTGGATCCGGTAGCCGTTCTTCACCAGGTAGCGGGTGATGCAGTTGTCGTCGTCCGGGTTGAGGGGCCCGACGCGGCCATGGAGCCACATCTCGTTGCAAAAGTGCTCCAGGAAGGCCTCGTGCTTGATAAGGCTGGTGCGGTACGCGGCGGTGCGGCCGGAGATGACAAAGACGGCTCCGTCGATGCCGTTGGAGGCAGCGAGGTCGTAGTTGTGACGCTCCAGGTACAGGCAGCCGATGAAATTCGCAAAGTCGCCAAAGGTGAACATACCCATGTGGCGGTCCCGGAAGACGCGTTTCTGCGAGCAGACGCCGCCGACCAGCCTGTCCTGGAACGGGGCGAGGAGGTGTTCGAGGTAGCCGGCCGGCCAGAGGACGTGGTCATCGGCGAAGACGACGTACTCGGTGTCGACCGAGGCCATGGCGGCTCGGATCTGCTTGCGTTTGTTAGCGACGGGCGAGACGACGGCTTGGATGCGGATTTTGCAATTTGTCTGACGCTTGAACTCACCAATCCATGCCTCGAGGCCCGCGAGGTTTTCGCTCCCGACGATGCTGATGATTACCTTGCCGACTCCTGAGACGATGCAAGACTCCACAGTCATGAAGAACTCCGGGTCGTGGTAGTTGACTGTGGGTATCACCACGGTGGCCTGCCTCGCGCTGATGCGTCCCGTGGGCTTGATAGAACGGTGCGTCCACCAGCCTGCGAAGTTGATGACCAGGCGGAGGTACCGAAAGATGAAGAGGAAGCAGAACGGGCGGCTGTAGGCGTTGTCGAAGTTTAGCAGAAAAGGAGACAGGAGCAGTGGCAGCCAGAGATAACCGAGACGGAGGAAAACGTTCTTTCCCATGCGTGACAAGAGACACGGCATGGTCTCGACGTTGACCGGCGCCCTCATGCCCTCGGGGAGGACTGGGGCTCGGAAGCTCGGGTGAGTGACTGGAGGACTCATTTTGATGGATGAGACCTCGCAGTTCCTTTTTTGTGTCTGGCTGGTTTTGCTGTTATTTTCTGCTCTTTGAGTTGCTCTGCGTTTGCTGTTTGCGATGCAGTGAAGTCTAGATTAGGAGACTCTAGATCGAGAGACTCCATGTTAATATAGCCAGGAGCCCATGATAGCAAGCTAATTGTTGATTCAGCTCATATGATACTAGCAACAAAGAACAATCAGATTACACTTCAAATCTCTTTGTCAAGCCTCTTGTAGGTAAAGCTAGATAGGGACTACAAAGCCGAAATAAGCTTGAATCGGAGCACTGTCAATGTCGGCATTTGAGACAAAGAAACATGCGGCATAGACTACATCAGTCTACCGAGAACAATGCCATTGTGTCTGAACTTGGTAAGGCTGCTTGAAATAGTGTTGCCATTTGAGTCTAATTTGCAGTTGAAAGGAGAACAGTCATGCATGTGTAAGTTGGATTTAGTTATTCTTGCATATTCCTGAGACGATCTTGTTTTGTCGGAAAGATGATGGCAACTGATGCTGTGCCCAAAAGCAATACTGGGTTGGATAAATTTCCTTTAAACTGCCTAATTTACCTTGGGTTCCAATCACTCTTCTGTCTTTTTAACTGCTCAAATAGCCGACCAGACAAAGATGTCACTGAAGTCACAGTTTAAGTACTTTGGGAAAGACTCTATTACAACACTTAACCCGAATAGAGACATAATTGGAACTGGTTCTATTCTTTACACTTTCGAATCTTGGCAGATTAACTCCCTATCTATTGCTAAATACCACCTTGGTCGGAGGGTGAATAAATCACATGTCCCGCCTTAACTCATTAACCTCTAGTTAACATTTGTCCTGGGATTACAACACGATTTCTACTTCATCCCTAATACAAAGTCATCCGTATATCATCATTGGTAGCGTATCCAAGTAACAAATCACCAGTGACACCAAAAAGCCTCTGGGCATGTGGATACGCAATCGGGACTAAAATAGAGCTATGCATGCTAAGAAGAGACTGAACAAGGCTGCGACATGCAAAAAGAAATGCAGCGACACTTCCACCATAACATTTATTCCACAATGAATCCCTTCTGAGCAGTTGTGTTAGCCACGCCATCATCCGGCTTCGCCCGATCAGGCTGCCTTCCCGTGACATCAGTCCTCTCAGAAGCAGCCTTGTCCGCGCCGGCCGCCGCGAGCGTCTTCTCCCTTTCGAGATCCTCCCCCGCAGGCCCGCTCGTCTTGACACTATTTAGAGAGTCCGAGTCCTCTCTATCCTCCTCCTTGTCCTTGTCCTTGTCCGCCCCGCTCACGCTCTTTATGCTGCTGGCCCTGCTGACGTTCTCGCTGTCGGTCTCGGCGGCCCTCAGACCGAGGTGCTTGGACGCGCCGGGGTCCTCCTTGTTGCCACCCTTCCAGTCGGCCGCAGGCATCTGCGGCACCTCCTCGCCGGGGCCCGGCTCGACGATGACGACCTCGGCCGTCTGCCCGTCCCCAGCCGCAGCCGCGTCGCCTCCGTCCTTCTTCTCCTTGTCGTCGACGCACCGCCACACCACGGCGATCCTGTCCAGGCCACGGACGCCCTTCCTGCTGCTTCCCTTGATGCCATCCATCTTGTCCCACTCAATCTCGAAGACGCCGCTGTCGTCTGGCTTGCCGTTCTGCTCGGGCCCATTGCCCTCGAAAAAGACGTTGAACCAAACGTGCGCTACCGCGGTCACCATGGTCAGGCCCATCGACGCCGGCGCCCGGTTGCGCCGCTCGAGGGAGATGTTGACGTCGCCGTTGGAGACGCGGATCGGCTTGCGCGGCTTGAAGATGACCGCCATGCCGCCGGGCTCCTTGTCGGCGGGGGAGGCGGTCGACCCTTGCTTGATCGACTGCTGGGACGGCGCGCGGCTTGTGGCCATTCGCGAGGGGACGATTTCAGTCGCCGCCGGCTTTGGTGGCCCTGTGATGTCGACTGGGAGGGTCGTGGCGGAAGACGATGCTTTGTTCTCGGCCGTTGGGGCGTTTTCGGACTGGCCCGTCGGGCTCTTTTCGGTACGCTTTGAAACCCTCCGAATCAGCGACTCTTTGGCGCCTTTTGCATGGTGGTGCTTTGCGTCATCGGCAACGACTGGTTCAGTGGCAACAGTCTTGATTTTGGGAGTAGAAGAGTCCTCCACAACATGCTTGTAGTCTGTCTTGTCACCTGTGGTAGAAATGGCCTCCGCCGCCGCCATCTTGGCCAGGTCCGGGACCACCTCCGCCGCACCACCAGAGCCCGGCGTGCCCCCGTCCACGACGACCCTCTCGTCCCTGGTGAAGGTGTGCAGCACCTCGATCTTGCGCCCGTCGTCGGCGAACCCCTCCACGGCCACCTTGACCCCCGACCTCAGGCCCCAGGCGTGGATCTCGACGATCTCGAACCGGCGGTCGACGTACCTCTTGCCGCCGCGCGTCCAGCGGTCGACGTAGCCGATCCACCGCAGCTGGGAGGGTATCGAGACGCCGGCGCCGAACTTGGGCCGCATCCGCCGCTCCGTGAAGCGCGCCAGGGCGTCCTCGGGCGTCCAGCCGCGCTCCGAGATGAGGAAGCTGCAGGCCATGGAGCCGGACCGGCCCTTGCCGGCCTTGCAGTGGACGACGACGACCCTGCCGTTGTCGGGCTGGGCCTCGCTCGTGGTTCCGGCGGCGGCGGCGGCCGTCGCGGCGGCTGCACCGGCGGTCGGGTGCCTGCCGTCCAGGGCGTCGCCGGCGAGCCAGTCCCTCATGGAGGCCATGATCAGGGGCACGAGGCGAAAGGGAGGCGGGTGGTGGTCCGGCCACGGGTAGTGCCTGATGCGGCCATAGACTGCCTCGTCGGGGTAGCCGGTCCCCTCGGCGCGGAATTCCCAGATGGCCCAGTTATCGGCATGCTGCTTGTCGAGGAAGGCGACGAGGCGATCGAGTGGGTTGCGGTACGCCCGCTGGGGGTATGTCTGCGAGGGGCCGGATCTGATCCGTGTGCCGTTGGCGAGTTAGTGTGTCCGGACGGCCCCCTTCACATTCAGCCAAGATGGAGTTTCGTACGTTGCGATGATGTTGGATGTCACGTAGCACAAGTCGAGGCCTGTCTCTTCGTGCCTGGCCCTAGGCCCTGCGACGATCTGGCGCAGGATGGAAGCCATGATCTAGGCGGGCGTCCGAAACCCCAGCCGCGTACGTTTTACCCAAGAGCTTATCTCCGGCTTAGGATGGAGACCGCTGGATCGGATCAGCTTGCCTGTATTCCAGAAGCAACCAAGCCGAATCCGGGCATGCAAGGGACGCTGGCCTGGTGAAGTTTAAGTCTCTTTGTTTGTACTGTGTGCTTTGCTTCAAAGAAACACTACGGCGGGCCAGTATGGTGTGAGGAAGAAAACGAGAGAGAAAAAAAACTCAAAACTCAATCAACCGACATGCGTTCGGATGACGGGATGGTGCATTGCGAGGAGCTGGACGCATGCAGTCGTTGGGAACTACCAGAAAATACGCTTTCATGCGCAGGTCAAAAAGGCGCGACGTCATCTGCAGTTTGCGTCCGGATTCGGGCAAATCGAGACCGCCCAAAGACCGCCCCAAGACCGCCCCAAGACCGCCTGTGGCTTTGCCTTGTTAGCGCCGAGCCACAGGCGTGCATGCTGAGGTACACACAAAAAAAAAGCCCCTACATCTACAGCAAGCAAAAGTCTGTGCGTAGTGATCGGCGGGAGCACATGCTCAGAAACAGGGTTATAGCTTGCCCTCTGTTACTTACTAGATCTAGCAATATCCATGACGTGGCCCATGGGCCTCGCCGACACATCAAAAATAGTCTGGGAGCAGATGTTTACAACCAGAAACGATGAGATGTAGAAAAAGCTCGTGGAAAAACTACTAGGACTATTCATATGCAAGACGGCCCTACACCACAAGGCGGTCGTTTTGCTCAAAACTCCATACAAACAGAGACGGATAAAAGCAGAAAGTATTCCATAGTCAATGCTCAAAAGGAAAGAAAAGAAAAAAAAAACACACACACCCTAGTCACTAAGCCCACCTATCCCGTCCTATGCCTTTTTTTTCTTTCCATCATCAGTAGAGGCCCAAATACCCTTGTTCGTTGACCCTCCTCCATCTCCAACAAAGAAATCTCCCATTGCTCAGTAGGTGTATTGGCCTTGGAAAACCAGGCTACGCTATATCAAAGGAGATTCTGTAGTGCGGCATAGTCACAGTCCAGTCAAGAGCAGCGATATCGATGGGCAAAAAGTCGGCATGGCTTGCTGCTTGCCCAGGGTCCGGTACTTCGCCATCTGTCCGCACTTGAGTAGCGTCTCGGATTACAGGCCAAACCAAGCATGCATCCGCCTCAAAGCCACAGACGCCCTTACCGTCGAATTTACGACGTCTTCTTGGGAGGAGCGGCACCGCCGACGTATCGGTTGAGATCCGTGGCCTGGTAGAATTGCCTTCCCGTGGTCTTGATAGTCTGCCAGGCCTGGCGCGCAGCAGGGGGGGTGCCCTGGTTTCCGAGCAGGTTGTCGACGTTGGCCTCGAGCTTGGCGAACGAGTTCTGCACGTGGATGCTCTGCGAGTAGCGAGCGCGCAAGAAGGCAGTGTAGAGTGGCAGGAGGATCCACGATCGGCGCTGGAAGAGGAGGGCGGAGAGGAAGACGGAGCCCCAGAGGAGGATCTCCAGAGAGGCGACGACGGACATCGAGGCGTCGTAGTACTCCTTGACGAAGCGGCCAATCATGTCGGCAATCGGGTGGGCTGCGGGCTTGCCGTCCGCCGAGTCGGCGGCCCCAGCCGGGGCGGGGAAGATAACAGGGATCAGGTTGGCACGCATGTAGGTGGCCACATGGAAGAAGGAGTAGATCCCGTAGGGCAGGGTGGCCACGATGTACCTCGGCGAGAAAAGCCAGATGAGGGCCAGCACTGAGAAGATGTTAGGTCATTTCCTGCCGGGAAAGACATAAAGGAGTGGGCTTGGGGGTTCCTTACCCAGGTACTGAACGTTCTCATCCGCAGCCAACGCGAGGGGGCTGATTTGGGGAGCTCGTTGCTTGGCCCGAGCGCGCAGGGTCTTGTATACGACAATGCCGTACGTTACCGCGGCAGACAGGAAGATGAAGCGGTACGAGATATTAGAGCGGTAGCCCTTCATGGTAATCCATGCCAGCGAGTACTTGACGGTCGCAACGATCAAGATAAAGTGACTATTGTGTGTCGTGATGTTAGCATTTTATCTGAACATTCGCCCCAAGCTAATTTGCCTTTTCTCTCATTCTCTCACGGCAAGCGAGCTCGCACGCCCCTGTTCAACCAAATTTGAACCCATCGAGTCGGGGGAGGGAGCTTGGGGGGGCGGCATCGCAGCTTGTCGCTCGCTTGATGAGGGGCACGCGAGAGGTCGGGGGCCCAACGAGGTCGTCATGGACGTCATTATTCATGTCGCAACTATTACGTACCCGAAAAACCAGGCAACTGCACGACAAAGAAAGCCATCAGCAAAAGAGCTCTTTGTTGTAGATTTTACGCGCTGGCGAGTACAATCAAAGGAACTTACATTGCAGAGTCTGAGCAAGTGCTGCCAACCGCTGGGGCAGCGGCAGGCTTGCCGAAGGAGGGGGAGCCATCTTGTCGGAACGGCGGGGAAGATTGCAGGCCTAAGCTCTGAGTGCGCAAGACTTCGGATGCGGCGGGGGTTTCGCTGGGAGACAAAGATATTGATGATGGGCGTCGCGTGGTGTTTAGTTGGTTCGTGATCGGGAGAGGATACCTGTAACGAGAATGCAGAAAAAAAGGGTACTGGCAGAAAGAGAACTGCGAACTCGACAAGTCTCGGTCTTGCAG
>JARHUK010000627.1:17901-32185 GCA_031001725.1 Pseudopyricularia javanii
CAAGTCTCGGTCTTGCAGCTGCTTTCTGGAGCAGGGAAGAGGTGTAGGTGGCTGGAGCTCGCTGGCGACTAAAAGAATGGGGACTTTGGCTCTTGTTGGTGCGTGCGTCACTGTGCAGGGATTGGGCCGGTCAATGATGAGGTAAAGACGGGCACTTTTGGGGACAGTAGCGTTTATTTATTTTGCAGGCTCAAGAGTAGGACTTTTTCATCATGACCGAATTTAGTCGTGGCACTCTCTGGCTTATAAGTTTAGAAAAGATGAGAAGATGCAAAAGAAAATGCCAAGAAGCGTCTGCTAGTCCTCCGTCACTGCGCCCGATAAACCTCGAGGTTCAACATTCCTGGCGCTATGATGAGAATTCCCACAAACATTCAATTAAGACGCCCGGTCCGGCACCAGTGGATCGAACGATGCCGTCATGACACTGTCTTTAAAGCACGTTAAACTAATTACTAAAAGGACTTTGATTTGGCCTCTTCCAAGGTTTTTAAACAAGCAAACAACTCGCCCCTCTACAGATGGACGCCAGCTCACCCGCGCAACAAAGCATCTAGCGTAACACGTAGCATTCACCAGTGGTTTCCATGTCGGTCTGTCTTCCCATGCCTCCCTGCATTTTAATGCAATCAACAGTCGTCAACCCTAACCCCACCCTTCAGCTTCCATACTGGTTGCACTGCATGTGATCTGCACGGCCGTCGATTCAGGAAGGTCAAAACAGCCTTGCCCGTTGACTATCCACCCCCCATCATCGCTACATAAACTTCCAACGACTGATCGACCCGTCTTGCCAACGTCTTCCCGACAAACCAAGAGCAGCAACCGGCGCCCCCAAGACTGCAGTTCCAGAAACGGAACGGGGGGTTCCTGTAGGGCTGAACGATGGGTTTGGGAGATGGCTAAAATGCTATGGTGGGGTTACGGACCTCTCGGCGCACCACTAAGATGACTCAACCTACAGGGCAACAACCACTTTTCCTTCAAGTCGAAAATTAATTTTCGCTCTGGTCGTTTGCGAGGGACACCACTTCATATCTGGACACCGGCTCTCAGCTCAACCTGGAAGCCCGCGAGACACTAGTACCCAAACGCCACCTCAGGTCTTCAACCCGCCCACACGCCCACACGCAATCATGGCCGCCAGCGAAGACCACATCCTCACGCTGTCCTGCCCGGACAAGCCAGGCATCGTGCACGCCGTCACGGGCATCTTCGCCTCGCACTCGGTCAACATCCTGGACCTGAAGCAGTTCTCAGACACGGGCTCGCAAAAGTTCTTTATGCGGGTGCACTTCGGCCCCGTGCCCGCCACGGCCGACCTCCCCGCCGACTTCTCCAACCTGGCCTCGCAGTTCGAGCCCATGGCTTGGGAGATTCGCCCCGTCGCCAAAAAGACCCGCGTGCTCATCATGGTGTCCAAGATCGGCCACTGCCTCAACGACCTGCTGTTCCGTGTCAAGAGCGGCCGCCTGGCCGTCGACGTGGCCCTCATCGTCTCCAACCACCCGGACTTTGCGCCCCTGGCCGCCAGCCACGGCGTCGAGTTCATCCACCTGCCCGTGACCAAGGAGACCAAGGTCCAGCAGGAGGAGGAGGTCCTGCGCCTGGCGCGTGAGCGCAACGTCGAGCTCATAGTGCTGGCCAGGTACATGCAGGTTCTGAGCCCGACCCTGTGCGAGGCCATGAGCGGTCGCATCATCAACATCCACCACAGCTTCCTGCCGTCCTTCAAAGGTGCCAAGCCCTACCACCAGGCGTACGACCGCGGCGTCAAGATCATCGGCGCCACGGCCCACTTCGTCACCGCCGACCTGGACGAAGGGCCCATCATTGAGCAGCGCATTGCGAGGGTCGACCACGGCATGACCCCCAAGCAGCTGGTCGATGAGGGCTCCAACATCGAGTCGTTGGTGCTTGGCGCTGCGGTTCAGTGGTTTGCCGAGGGAAGGGTGTTTTTGAACAACTCAAAGACTGTTGTGTTCAACTAGCATGGATCTGTTGTGAAGCATATTCGTATATAAAGCGCATGGATTTGAAAGCCAATAAAACCGGAGATATATGTGCTGCGATGTTCCGACAACGATGACAAGACAACGCGTTGAGGTGACTAGAGCTATGAGTAGGAGGTTGAAGAGACCTGTTCCCAAAACGTCAACAAAGTGACCATGAAGACAAAAGTCCAGGATTCAATGTCATGCAAGTCATCCCCGCGCCCCCACAGTTGACCTGTTTAAATGGCACCGCGACGCGGGGTACAAAATTCGTCTATGTTTGTCGCGTCCCTAAAAGTTCCAGTGCAAAAACACGAAAAAAAGAAAAAAAAAATAGCCGCAACGTATATATCAGCCCACAGTCCCAGATCTACCCGCCCACGACACAGCCCGACAATGACGCGCTCGAAACGGAACGTCCTGGCAGCAGCCGAGGAGACAACCACCCCACCGGACGCCCTGGCCGCCAACCAGGCTATCGCGCGCATCGTCAAGGCCGAGGGCAACAGCCTGTACTCGTGCACCCTGCCCAACGGCAAAGAGGTCCTCGCTGAGCTCGCCGCGCGGTTCCGGAATACAATCTGGGTCAGGCGGGGCGGCTACGTCTTGGTGGAGATGGCCGACGACGAGGAGCGCAAGGGGAGCAGGGTGCAGGGCGAGATTGTCAACATAGTGCGCGACGAGCGAGAGTGGAGGAAAGAGCGTTACTGGTAAGTCTTGTCGATTCCATTCTAGATTCCTGATCCTGAGCGGTATGCTACCCTTAGTCAGAGTTGTCGGCTGACCATTTCATCCATCACCAGGCCCAAAGAGTTTACAAAGAAGGTCGAAGAGGACAGCGACGAGGACGAGTCGACCGTGGGGAAAATGCCACCGTCAGATTCAGAGGATGAGTGAGCTGGACAGACATTGCAGACGAAACGGGAACTGAAAAGGGTATATTCCAGCGCGATGGACTCAACGGAGAGATCATTGCTTTGATTCAACCTCCTTCACAGTCGGTGCCTTGGGCTCAAACTCTGCCCTCGCCCCAACCATAACCGCGCCGACTGTAACGGCCATTACGCCCACTACAACCCCAGAGCTCGCTGGGGTGCTGGGGTAGACGTTCCACGCCCATTCCTGCGCCGCCCAGAGCCCCCATTGAATCGCAGGATGGAGCCCGCTCCGCCAGAGCAGATACGGGGTCGACCAGGCTAGATAGGCGTAAAATTGGTAATGCAGCGACCGCGCGAATAGCATTCCAATCACGTTGGCCGTCAGCATCGTCGTCATGACATACTGTGGTGTAACCGCAGAAGCCACGCTTTGTGCCTCTTGCGCCGTCAATGGTAGCCTCCCGGAAAGGAGTCTGGCTACCATTTCACCGATGGTTTTGTTTGCAGGCTTAAGCCAGCGCCTTGTGGCGAAGCTCAGCAAGACTGAGGCATGGAGCGCGAGTAGTGTGATTGCAAATGGCTTGCTCAAGAAGGTCTCCTCGCCAACAAATCTCCAGTTGACTGTCCACTTGAACATGAACTGTCTCGAGAGTTCAAATGCCCGGCTCACGTATCCCCAGGCGTTCTCGGACAAGAAGGGCAGACCCATTGCGACTTGCAGCTGGCCCATGACAGAGGCCACGTTCAGGGCCCCCACGAAACCGCGACCGAGGAGGAGGATAACACCAACTGCGGGTAGGGACAAGAGTAGAGACATCTTGATCCCTAACCCAAAGCTGTAGAGGAGGCCCCCGAAGGACCATTGGTGGCGCTGGAAGCAGAAAACTGCGAGCCAGAAAAAGAACGCGGCGAAGCAATCGTTGAAGCAGCGCAGAACAAAGACGCTGTGTAGGCGTTTCGACAGGACAAGCAGAGGGAGTACGTATGGTGGAACCTGTTGCGTGGTTGGTTGTTAGTGTTCGGCCCATCGGTTTGGGGTTGTGCTGGGCGCAGAGTGATTGCCATGTGTTCTCACCTTGGCCTTGCGGTAGCACGCAATGACAACCCACAAAGTGAGAAGGTAGAGGGCGGCGAAAAGCTGCTGCGCAAACGGTATATTCCTCCCCTCGTCTGTCAGGTGGTACAGACCCGTGTAAACGTATACGTGGCCTGCCGGGTAGACCAGAGGACCGGTACTGCCCGTAATCTGGGTGTAGTCGCGCTCGCCCAAGACATATTGCTTAATTTGCTGCATGTACGTCGACCAGTCGATCTCGGTGTCTGTAATGTCGGCGGTAGGTGTTAGCAATCAGGTCTCTGCGGCCGAGGTCCAAGTGAACATGCGGTAACTGACAGGGAATCTTGTGGATGATCAGGCCACAGAGCAAACCATCTAGAGCCAACAACGCAGGAGCGATAGCTCTTGATAGAGGATGCCGGCCATTTGCGACATCCAGAGCGAACTTGATGGGTTGACCCAGGGCTGATGGTAAATCTGCAGCCATGGTGTTTGTCAACGCATTGGGGGTTTGTGCTTGAGGACAGGCCACGAAGTGAAGTTTGAGCAAAACCGTTGGTGATGCTCGTTGAGGAATGGAGCTCCCAGGATGACGAAACGCGGCAGCAGAGACACAAGTGGGGGAGGTGTGGGGTGCATAACGGCGTGCAGGGTAGGCAGTTTTATATTACCATTAAAATAATAGTATCTGCTCGGGCGGGCTGTCTACAGTTTTGCCTTGACCCCAAATGCCTCATCAACCAACTCAACCACCCTCTCTGCACAGCCAAATGATCCCTGGTACCCCCATCCTGCATGTCCATAGTTGTGCACTACCCAAGTGCCATCGCCCAGCCTCTCCTTGTCCAGCCTCACGCCGCCTTCCCTGTACGGCCTCAGCCCGACCCCGTGGCGGATGACGTCCAGTCCGGCGACCCCTTTGCCGCCTGCGATGTCCGGCCACAGATCCGTCACGCGCTGCATTATGCGTGCCGCCATGTTCGGGTCCGGGTTCGGGTTCCAGTCGCCCTTCTGGTAGCAGCCGCCCACGACCGTGCCTCCCCCCGCGGCCCGCGTCATGCAGTAGACCATCTCGTCCGGGTGCCGCGCCTCGTCGTCGCCGTGAAGCGTCGCGCCCAGCATGAGCGGGAGCTCGTTGCGGACGACGACCACCTGGCCCCGCGCCGGCTGCACCGCCGCGTCCATGACGCCGCCCAGCTTGCACGCTAGCAGGCCCGTCGCGTTGACAACCAGGTCGGCCCTTTCGCCGCTGTGGTGCAGCCCCGCGGCCTCGGAGATGTGGGAGAGGTTGCCGCGGTGGAATACCACGCCGTTGGCGCGGCATTGGCCCACCAGCCAGGGGAGGTACAGCGCCGTGTTGATGCACACCGAGGTGAACTCCTTGCCGTGCGCCGCGCCGGGAGGCAGCTCTTGCTGGCCCAGGACCCGGTAGTCGTCGAACATTTCACGGTACCATGGGTTCTTGGCAAATATTATGTCCAGTGACTGTCCCTCGGCTTCGTCTTCTTTAGCAGTAGTGCGGCAGAATATGCGCACCTCTGAATGACGAGACGTTAATGTCTTTAGTATGTGGCTCTGGGCTGCTGATGCATACTTAATGGGTGGATTCCGGCCTCTGGGACCTCCTCAGCTAGCCTTTTGAGCTCTGGGTATGTCCGCCGCTCCCAGCGACTGTTCTCCTTGGTGTTCATCCTGGTAGATAAAATCGCAAGGTGAGCACAAGAGCAGTGGTGTAATTTCATAAGCATGATCGTAGAAGCGGCCTCTTACGGCATGACGTTTGCACCTGCCCATGGCGACGCATATTCAATGTCATAGTCGCCAGGCATATGCTTCGCGATCAAAGTGATGTCATTTTCTTTGTTGCGCGACAGGAAAAGGGCTGAAGTGAGGCCAGACACGCCGGCCCTGGTATGAATTAGCAGAAGCAAAGTTTATAGCAGGGTTCCTTGATGGGGAAGGAGAATTACCCAAGTACCACAATCCTCGGCATTTTGGTGGCTTGCACTTGAGATATCGAGAGCCTTCAAAATTGGCGGTGACTGTTCCAGATAAGTGACGGGAATAGTAGACGAGGTGGGGACGAGGGCCAAGGGCTAATGTCAAGGTAACTTGCTAACCTTTATATAGCCGCTTTATAGTGGCCGTCAGTTGTAGCCAAAGGAAACTTTCTGTATCTGTATTACAGCACCAAGTAACATCATACGATGCCTGGCTGCTGTCATATGGATACTGGCCAAGTTTTCCAACCGTCGGAAAGCCACTAAAAGAATCTCTAATCGTTACGTGCCCTGCTTTGAAGCATTTGTAGAATCTAAGCACATAGGCACCGGCTGCCCGACCAGCTCCGCCTTTTCCGACGGAAACGATCGTTGCCCCGATTCGCGGGCTGCTGCACCTGTATGTGGAGAAGCCGAGCCCGGAGCAGTGACGAAAAGTCCCCAGAAGGGGCTTGGATAAGTTACGGTTCCAAGTTATGAAACCCGAATGATAATTCACCACAAATATGAAAGGACTGTCATACAGAGCACACATCAACCCTGCTGTCGAAGCATCTTCAATTCAATTCAAAATGGCTTGCCCGAAAAACGAAGCAAAGCGGTCGGTCCCAGTTCAGTTTGAGCACTTCTAAGTATATGCAACTAGCAGCTCCACCAGACCAGGAGCATCAAGGATTGGGCTGGTTCCTTCACTTCTTCAGCGCTGCGACAAACTCCTGCGGCGGATCCTGCCTGTAGCCCTTGGGGTTGTTCTTGACCCATTTCCACAGATCCTGGCACGCATCCTCCATGCGCAGCTCCGTCTTCCAACCGAGCTCCTTCTCGGCGAGGGCCGGGTTGGCCGTAAGGTCAAGCACGTCACCCTGACGGCGAGGCCTGACCTCGTAAGGAAGGTCACGACCGACGACGTTGCTGAAAGCCTTGATCATCTCAAAGACGGTGCTTCCGCGACCAGAGCCCAAGTTCCACGCCTTGACGCCTGGCTTGTTGTCGCGGAGGTAGTTGAGGGCTGCGAGGTGGCCCCTGGCAAGGTCGAGGACGTGGATGTAGTCTCGGATTGCGGTGCCGTCGCGAGAAGCGTAGTCTGTCGAGAAATTAATGGTTAGAATGATGCAATGATATAGAACATGGCCAGGAGCGGCTTACCGTCACCAAACACAAGAAGCTTCTCCCTTTGGCCAGTTGCGACCTGTCCGACAAGCGGCAAAAGGTTGAACGGCACGCCCTGAGGATCTTCACCCATCAGGCCACTAGGATGGGCGCCGCAAGGGTTGAAGTATCTCAGCAGAGCGCCGTTCCACGAGTCGTGGGGCTTCCCAGCCTTCTCCAAGTTGTTCCGCTGAGCATTGACGTGGTCCGATATGACATCTTCGATCATGGACTTGGTCCGGCCATATGTGTTTGTCGGTCCGATCGGGCAGTGCTCGGGGATTGGAATCATGTTGGGAACGCGAGTCGCATCGCCGTAGACGGTTGCCGAGGAGGAAAAGACAATGTTGGTGACGTTGTGTTTCTCCATGGAGCGCAGGAGCGCGATGCTGCCGCCGACATTGACGCGGTAGTACTCAAGCGGGATCTCGCCCGACTCGCCGACGGCCTTGAGCGCAGCAAAGTGGATGACACTGTCGATCTCAGGGTGTGCGTCGAAGACCTTGTCGAGGGCGGCCTCGTCGGTTACGTCGGCATTGTGGAAGGCGGGTCGCTTGCCGCAGATGAGCTCGATGCGGTCGACGGCGACGGCCGAGGAGTTGTAGAGGTTGTCGACAATCACGACATTGAAGTCGTTCTCAAGGAGGGCAAGCGAGGTGAATGAGCCAATGTAGCCCGTGCCACTGCGAGAAGCGCGAATTGGTGAGCCTGCCGTTTCTTCTCAATGGTGCAAACAACAGCGGTTTGGCGGGGTGCTCGGTATGACCAGCCAGGGACAGACAGAGGGCGGGGCAGACGAAAGGCCCGATTGAGGCCGTTCGCGCTGCCTCGGGAGATTGAGAGGAGAGGCGCGGCGCATTATCGCCTACACTTACCCCGTGACCAGGACTGTTCCGCGAACCATTGTGTAAATGCCGTTTGTCTTTGTTATCTTCTGGACTGCTATTCTGTAGCGTTTGGAAGAGTCGAAACCTTTGTCGAACTGGAAACGGACCTGCCAAGATTTAACACCGGAAAGAACAGAGTCATCGGACGGAATGTCACTGTGGGCCACCTGGACTGGGGCAGAGGCGCAATGAGATCACATTCCTCCAGCAATCGGAGCTGGGTGTCATCAAGTGAGGGTTGGTTGCAATTGGGACTTGTATGTCACAGCACTGCTTGTGACAGATGAGATCTGGGGGTCGTGTTGGTTGGCTGCATCTCCAACGAACGACATACTGATTGCCGTCGGATATATAAATAAACCTACCTGTTACTATGCCGCGCCTCACTGCATACTTGCCACTTGCCAACATCAGTGAAAGATGTTGCCTTGTCAATTGGTTACGTTACATTGCCGCCTCAAGGTCGGACTTGACCGGAGAGCCTCGGTCACTGGAATGAAGTGAATGTCGTAGGTGCACGGCGTTTCCAGTAATGTGGCACTTCTTGGTCCTGGCTAAAAAGGGTTGTTGTCTCGCAGTTAGAAGCTTCGAACAAGAAGAAAAAAAAACTCTATTGGTATTTTGCCGTGCTTCTCCACGAAACCGCACATTGTCTCGGAAATGATAGTAGACCATTTTTCCTGGTTGACAAAGACACCAGTCAAGGTCGATGAATGGATGCGGTTAGAGACCCTGATCGTGGGGGGTGACTGAATTGAGTGAGGTTCAGCGGGCCATCACGTGAGACAGTACCAATGGTTGCCACCCATCCAGCGTCTGTGTAGCTAAGCTAGGCTTTTGCCGGGGCCGGCAAGCGACAACAAAGACGCGTTGCAACGGCTGGGCTGGGCAACAGCCGCCAACGATCGAAAACGTCCCAAAGGAAGACCGACGACAATGAACATGGCTTTGCGGTAGCTGTCACCAGCCCAGGGCATCCATCATTCACCAGTCGACTTTGGAACGGATCCGGGCACCGAATGCTTCCGGCAATTGTGCGGCGCACTGCCCTTTGACCGCAGACTTGGGGTGCAAACAAGACAGTGGCCTTCCTTTAGCTCACCCAGCCAGTCCGCACTCTGCCATGATTGCTTCGGCGGCCTTCAAAACTTGCGGCGCGTGCACTTCTTGTTGCTCGCACGACTCTTTCAACTTCATTCTCATTTGCAACTCGGCATCTTGCAAACAACCGGAGGCGAAGTCGACTCTCCTCGCATTTCCAGGCCCTTTTTTCACCGCCGCTGAACCCTACTTTACGCGCCTTCCGTCTGACGCGACTTGACACTATCGCCAAACACTTCTCCACCTTCCATTTTCACCTACCTCTCAAGTCTCCACTTCATCTTTGCAGGCCCGGCTTGCTTCTCACCGTAAGTTGAATAACGCAAAGTCTGAGTACCACACGGATTGCACTCTCCGGACCAGCTCTGCCACTCCGCTAGTGCTTGCTGCTATCCATTCCATGAATCAAATCGATTCCTAACGAACATATCCCCTTCGCCCGTCGACTCGTTGTGGATTGTCACCTCACCCACCTTTCACTTCACCCTCACCTCGCAAATGCGATTTTCACTCGGGAACCCACTTACTGACATTGATGCAGCATCATTTGCGCCTGTTTTTGAGGGTCTCGATAGGGCGCCATGGCCAAAGGGGGCACCCCAAAGCCACCAACTCTGGGATCGCGCCGCATAAACGGTCGAAGGGCTGCTTCTCGTATCTCCAACGTTGTTGATGAGGACGCCACGGAGGATGAGCTCAACGGGTCTTCGCCTGCACTTGGAACGCCGCTCACTGGATCGAAGCTCAAGGGAGCCGGTGCCCTCGCCGCAGGCTTGATACCGCGACCCCAGAAGGTTAGCTCCAACTACGGCGCAGAAGCCTTTGAGTCGTTCTCAGTCGAGAACAACCGCAACTACGCCATGACAAGCACCAATCTGGGCGATGCAATTGCCCGCGTCACCCAGATAATGCAGCCGCAAGAGAACGGTAACCCCAACGCCCAGAGTATAGCCAGGACCACGGCACCACCCAAGACCGCTGCACCTAGGGCCACTGAAATCTTGGGCAAGCGCAAGCTACTGGAACTCAACGCGGACACGCTTGGTACCAAGCGTCATAAGACAACCCATGCTGTCGATGAGCCTACTGGTCAAGACAACAGGCGTACAGCACCTACCTCTCGGCCCATGCGCGATACAGCTGTCCCGCGTCAAGTAGCTGACAATGCGCCTCCGCTTTCAACGTTGCCGCCGACCTCGCTTCAGCCGCAAACAGACCGCCGCGTTTCTGAGTCACCGAATCCTGCCCCGAATGCCACAACACGCGCACCACAGGATGCAGGCAGATCATCTACAAGAGTTCCTACTACTTTTGCTGCACCTAATGCTTTCAGGACCTGGGACGATCTTCCCGTTTCCCGCAATGCTCAAGAGCACAGCAGAACGAGGTCACAGGAAGTGCTTCAAATCACGTCTGATGCAACAAGTGGTCTGGAAAGTGATGATGTGGACATGCTTGGCTTTGAAGGAAACGGCCGGGCTGAGGAGCCAACTCCACAGACGCCGGATAGACAGACTGGTAATCGATTGAGGGTCCCAGATGTTCAGTCCTCGGCCGCGCCAACCGAGAAAAGCTACAACACCGAAAGTCTCATATACAGAAACGCAACATTTTCCACACCCGAGCCTTCTTCAAATACACCCTCTGCGACGCGCAAGGAATTGCGCCCTACGACTGCAACTGCTGAGCAACAGACGGCTACCGCTCCTAGGAACGAGGCGCCATCAACATCTGCCCCGGGTGAGGCAGTGCCCGTTACAACTGCAACTGCCGGACACCAAAGGAGTTCGGCTGTCCCACCTTCGGTCAACAATTCAGCAGCTGCTCGGAGACGAAAAGTGAACGCCGTGGACCCATTTGTTGCAGTGACGCTGCCTCAGCAGAACCCACTATCACCCGCGAGAACCCAAACGCCCGAGTCGCAGACGTACAACTGGCGCTCCAATCCCGAGCACCGCGGCATCAGGTCCCACTCGGACTCGCCAAATTCGAAGCGTTTCATTGCCGCAAACATTCGGCATGATCTAGGCAGCAACCGTTCTCCTCGCAAGAGGCTGGAAGAGTTTTCCGACTACCGGCACGATGACCCCGACGAGTCCGCATCAGCAGACACAGCACGCCAGCGGGATATTCGAAACAACCTTTTGCCCCCTGACCGGGCTCGCAGCTCTAAACCAACCCAAGACGCCGTTTCCCCAGCGAGGCCTGACTTGGCAGCCGGCTTTGTGCGTGCCCGCACTGAAGCCCCTGAGATTCCGGCCAGGTCCTTGGTCGCACCCAGAAAGCTTTTCGAGTTCAACCCCAGGCCTCGTGTGGAGGAGGGCCGGCAAGCAGTGACCGCCTTAGGCAACCGTAATCGGAGCGAGGGAATCTTCGCGCTCGGCCGGGCTAACAACGAGACCCAGGAGGACTTGCCTCTCGGCCGTTCTGCTGACGAGCGCCAGAGCTTCTTTCCTCCCGGCCGTCCTCAGGAGACTGAGCACACCTTCCCTAATCGTCGTACTGAGTTTGAGAGTGAACGACCCCAGGCAAATGATCGTGCTGAATACGATAACGAGCGAACTTTGCCTCCCGGTCAAGTTGGAAAGGGAAGCCAGCAGACATTACATTCACGTCGCCCACAACATTCCGAACCTAGGGACAAACGGACTCCTCTCTCGCCCCAACCCCCCAAAAGCGGGAAGAGTCACTTGTCCGAACGCTTCTGGGCTACTTTCGATAACGCCAGAAACCACTTGGCTGGTTTTGCCCAACGGTTCTGGAGAAATTTCGACCTCAGATACTTACTACTTATTCCCATGTTTCTTGTATTCTTGTTGCTAGCCCATTGGGTACGATCCACGCAATTTGAATTCAATGGAATTCGATCGCACCAATGGCAAGAATTTGGCCACAAGGTTGGATCGCCCTTCAGGAATGCTTACCAAGGACTCAAGAATGAGTACGAAGACCTCGCGAGATCTTTCGGAAGTCATGACGGCGAAACAAGGGGGTCGAAAGGAAACAGCCAACCCCAAGAAGGAGAACCCATTAACCAAGACGGGGAGACGAAACCCCAAGACAGCGGGGAGCCCAAAAACCAAGATGAAGAAACCAAAACCCAAGATGGGGAGCCCAAGAACCATCACGAGGAGCATAACAACCAAGATGGAGGGACTCAGATCCCAGACAATGGGTCCAACAACCAACAATACGGGGAGCCTGAGAACTCAAATTCAGGGACCGAGAACCTAGGCGCGGGGATCGAGAACCTAGGCGCGGGGACTGAGATCCCAGATGCAGGAACCAAGGGCCGAGACGCGGGTGTTAAAACCCCTAAATCAGGGCCCAAAAACCCTAACGCAGGGACCAAGAACCAGAAACCCTCCAAAACCCATAAGGGCATGCGGATGGACGACGACAGCGAAGTGAACTACTTCAAGGTCAGATCTGGTGCTGTTGTTGACGCGTATCGCACCAGTCCCACTTACAAGTGGCCAAGTGGTTCACACTTGGGTTCCAGGCAGTTCATAGCCGAGAACGGCGAAGGTCCAGTCAGGATCCCGTATCACGCAGCAAGCGCGATGGATCCTTGGAAAGAGGACGGCGACTGCTGGTGCGCAGGAACAGGGAAAACCCCTTACATGAGTCCCCTCCTGCCGTCGACTGGTGAGCCACACAAGCCTCCCCAGCTTGCAGCCGACATTACGATCATGACGAAACGAGTGATTCCGCAGGTATTGTGGGTCGACCACGTAAAAGCCAAATCGACGGTCGACCCTGGGGCGATGCCGCGCGAGGTCGAGCTGTGGATGAATTTCAAGGAGGAAGAGACCATGTTCCAGCACGCGCTCTCGTGGTCTTTGAGCCAATTCCCCGAAGTTTTGCCCAACGACATCCTGATCGCCGACAAGTTTGTCAAGGTGGGCAGCTTTGTGTACTCCAAAGAGGGCAAGGAAAGCCAGAGGTTCGAATTGCGGAGCGAACTGATGCAGTACGGCTTCTTCACAGAGAAGTTTCTCGTCCGTGCCAAGAACAACTACGGCGCTGACGACCATACGTGTTTCTATCGGGTTGGGTTATGGGGCAAGGAGCTGAAGATGGATGAGTGAGGGGGGATGAGGTGCAACAGACGTGGGCTGCAGGAACGTGTTGCGGCAGAGCATGACACCAAGTGGTGGCAAGCATGAATCTGACTTTGATCTTTTTATTTGATGATACTGGCGAAAGGGATGGGATGGTCAGCATGGCATTCGTTTTCCGAGTTGTATTTGTGGTTTGTTCTGTTTGGCTGTGGGACGGACGTCTTCTCGAATTGCTTGGCGTTCAGTGAGATACCCTGGAGAAAATCCATTCAGTCCTCTTTTTTCATATTTCTGTCTTTTGCTGTCTAGGGCTAAGTGCTGGCCTTTTTTTGGTCGTCTGCAGCATATTAGCGCCCGGCTTGGTCTCCGTTGACTGCCCAGCTAGGCAGGCTTGATTTATTGCTTTTTTCTGCGATTCTGCTTTCACTGATAAAGTTATGATGGGGATGAAATCTATCTACAGTTGCATCTAGACAAAGGCAGTCTAGAGACAATCAGAGTGTGCTTCGGCAAACTTGTATGCATGTAAGAGGATTGCTAGTATTTGTGCAGAGGTTCTTGCAGAGGTGATGGTTTGAGGCATCCGCCTGCCTTGACAAAAGGGGCCCTTTTATGTTTCTGAAGTCAGCATATTTTCGACAAGAAAACCTGAAGTCTGGTTTAAATCGGATACATATTCATCCTTTGAACTAGGATGGGCGGCTAATTGAGGCATTGCTTGTATTTCTTGCGTAAAGAGCATCGAGCGCTGGGTATCATCGTGTACAAGTATTATTTTCCTTGCCCGGCTGGCACTTCCAGGGTCTGCGGAAAGCACGGAAAAACCAAGGCATTGAGTAACAGGAGACGTGAAGACAGCGAGTATGAAACGCAAGTAAAGATTGAACGGAATCAAAGAATCCGAATCCAGCCCATCCTGTGCAAAGGTTCGTCATAGCATGCCCTCACCCACAGCTCGTCCTTTTCCCCAAACGACTGCCTGGCAAGACAAGTGCTTTCAGGTCGTCTTCTTGGCCTGGGTGATGGGTTTGGGGCTGTTCCCCTGGACGACGAAGCGCTGGTAGCCGACGGCGGCGGCGGCGAGGATGGCGATAATGACGATGTTTCCTGAGGGGGGACGGGATTAAAAGTCATGGTTAGTTTCGGATTGGGGG
>JARHUK010000628.1:0-11314 GCA_031001725.1 Pseudopyricularia javanii
GCTCTACACTGATCAATTATCTTAGCAATCCTGAAGTAGGTATGCATCTTAGTTTTTGTTTTCTTCAATGATGTTGTAAGTATACTACTGGCTCACGGCCTTTTTTCTTATTCCAGTAAAACAAAACGCAAAAGCCAGATTTTAAGTAACCAAACCGAAAACACCAGGTTCCAAACGCCAGAGAAAGAACAACAAGAACAAAAGAAGACTCCAGGCACACATATACACACTAAATGAGCAGAAGAAACCCAAACACCACAGAGCTTATCTATTTACAGGCTCGACCGGGCCCCGACAGTACCGCTAAATCAGGCATGAGGTCGTGGGGCAGCTGGAACATACTGCCTGACGGTAAATTCACTGTTCCCTCGAGCTGACATAGGCTTGGTCGAGTCGTGCTGCATGACGTCGAACCTCGTCTGGTCGTGCCGCTCGTACACAGCCCTCACGGCGCCGGGCTGGTCACCCTTCCTCCACGGTCTTGTTTGACCCGGTATGAGGGGCGTGTGGAGGAGATAGTCGTTCGGTAGCTGCATTGGGGCGACGTTGCTGAACGTCATATTCTCCTTGTTGCGGTATGCGGACGGATAATGCCGACGTCTTTTGTTTTCTTTTGGTGTCTTTGCGACCTGGCTTCGGGCCTCACGGGCGTATATCCACGTCTGAGCGTCTGTAATATCGGCTGTCCAGGGCTCCCCTTCTAGGTCGTACTGTGTCGGTCATTTTTTAGGTTAGAAATTGGAGCATAGGACGCGAAATGTAAACAAAGAAAAGGGAGGTTGTGAGATTACGTAGGATGAAAAGGTTGGTCTGGTCTGCGCAGGCGTACCGGCTGGAAGTGCGCCAGGCTGTGGAGGGGCCGGGGTCCGGTGGTATTGTGACGAGGCCGTCGGGACACGGGATGGCAGAGATTGGGGCCAATCCTCGCACGGGGGAGGCTGGAAGCTAGCAAAAGAGCCATTAAAGTGCGCACCTTGCGGGCCATCGCCATAGCTACCTCGGCATGGGTCATCGTCCTGCTGATAGTTGTTTACCCGGGCCGCTGGGTCAGTGGAGCGACGTGCCAGCTTGCTTGACTTGCTCCCCATTGCGAAAGAAGAGTAGAACTGAGAAACAAAGGGGAACAAGAAGAAGAAGGTAAAATATAGTGAGAGTCTTAGAGACTCACCAAACGAGGATGCACAAGTGGAATAAATCGAAAGTCCCAGACACAGAACTATGAAGATAAAAATCGGGAAATTCACATAGAATATCCGTCAAAATAGACAACAAGAAAAGGAAAACAGGAGATAAAGCAGCCTGGCATCTAGAGACCTGCGAGATGTGATAGCATGCACTTTCGTTCTTGAAAAACCCGTGAACCTACCTCACATCCTCTTATACACTGACCTTCTTCCTTTAGCCGCGCGCATGAACATACGCATGTTGTCAGTTATTCGGGCCTCCATCTTGTCCGCCCGCAGGTTTCAGGAACATAGGCGTCTTAGAAATGTTTAATTGGGCATGACGGCTAGACTGGGCCCTGAGCATATTTGGCTGGTCGCTTGCCGCCGTCCACCCTTGGCCATCAACTCCTTGGTTACTTACCGAGAGAGGTAAGTACATCACCATCGTTATTGCGTGAAGCGGCCCTGTAGACGCCAGGATGTGG
Source organism: Pseudopyricularia javanii (assembly GCA_031001725.1). Lineage (NCBI taxonomy): Eukaryota > Fungi > Ascomycota > Sordariomycetes > Magnaporthales > Pyriculariaceae > Pseudopyricularia > Pseudopyricularia javanii. Next base: position 1,652 of record JARHUK010000628.1, read on the forward strand.
GTAAAAAAGCGGCAAATTGTAGGTCTATCCAAGGCCGTTCGAGAAGAAGCGTCCAATCACTGTCGCGTACCAGGCTTTGTTTCGCGTAAAGAGGATTAACTTGGACAACCCACAACCAACATGCACGATGTCCATTTCCCCATAATTAGAGGTGCCATTTTAGCGCCAAAGATATTCCAGTCGTCACACTGGAATTGTCCAATTGGATATCAGCAGTAAGCTCGTCCTCATTGAACGGCTGCATTTGCCAAGCAAAGCCTGACCTGGAGGCTGACCCCGAAAAAATAGGATGGACCTGCAGATGTCAAGCGCGCGGCTTTTCGTATTATCGTTCTTCAACTTGCTGACAATCCTGACCAGCAAGTCTAGAGTGGGTACCAAGCTAAATAGCCGCCGCCTTGAGAATTGGAATGATATATGATCCGGGCATTGCGAATTTGTCATGAGAAGATATGCCAAAAGAACGGGGTCATCTGTCGCTACCATTTACCAATCTTCCCAGGATACTACACCATTCTTACAGCCAAAGATATGTCGGAAAAAACGACACTCCTAGACAGCATAAAACCTATATACCCCGACGAAGAAGAGTGCGACGATATCTGCACTCAAGATTCCGAGTCGGACATAGATGAAGAACAGGTCGAACAGTGGTCAGCGCGCAGAACCCAGATCTTCGATCTGTTGAAGTCAGGGCTCAGGCTGCCACTCAATCGGGCAGAAAAGTCTACGAGGATTGCCAGGGAACTCCGTCAGTTTTTGTTAGATGCAAAGGAAATTGATTTGTTCCAAGTGTGGGATCTGCTGGAAAGACTCGTATCCCAAATTCCTCACGACAACGAACTCCAGGAAGTTCTCGCCGACACCATACAAGAGCTGAAGCGAGAAGGCGGTGCCGTCCGGCGTGGCACAAATGGCAAAAGCTTTGACGGCCAACAATGGGAAGATCTACCACACCTGGGGTCACATATCCGAGACTTTTTTCTCGACGGTACGTCGGTCGTCAGCAAGTCTCCCTTCCGCATGACTGGCCACTAACCTCATCCGCAGCCGAAAACGACTGGTCCAGCCATCGCTTGACGCGATGGCGAAACTGGCGCAGCTTCCTTGCCAGACTGCAGCAGAGGGGCCTCATCGGGGACCTATTCTCTGTCTGGCAAATACGGGAGGCTCTGGAAGGAGGAATGAAACCCCCAAACGCCAGGTTGGAGGTGCTTCGAGGACCACCCATGCAAACCAGCCTGGGCGTGGTCCGAGACATGATGCTGATTTCCGGGAAGCAGTGCTTTGACGCTTTCCGGGACCTGTCTTCGCTGCAGGAAGTGACAGACAGGCACCTCCGCATTTACGAGCCTGGTATCTTGTGTGGCGACCAGGTTTCGGGATGGGGGTTAAGCAGGTGGCGGTTCTGGAAGCAGAGGCTGCGTCAGATTCGCGACGAGCAGCTGGAAGAGCTTGGCCTCGTCCAGGATGAGGCGGTGCCTCTCATCAACGAAGCCATTGCCTCGATGGACGCTATCGAGCAAGAGGCCGGCTCATTTGAGGGAGACGATTGGCCGAAGCCGGCAGAGCCCGAGGAGAAGGATGTGCAGGGGAAGGAGAATAAGGATGCATCTGCGGAACAACCCCATGAAAAGAAGGGCAGGTTTGAGGACGGCGGACAAGTTGAAGAGACACCGGCGAGTGGTGGTGGCTGGTTCTTCAGCTGTGTTGTTTCCTGATTGCTTTTATTATCGTTGTTGCGTATCGTTTCCATATATCCGTGGAGTTCGAAGTTGTCGCAATATTATCTGTGTAGTAATTACTTATTTTCAGAAAAGATATCCATCAAACGTAGTTAAACAAAATCCAAAGCGAAAAGTTCGGGTGGATTTTGATACAATATCGCTTCAGCTTAGTGTTGCTCCTTCCTATTGTTGGACAAAAACAGTCACAACAATGACGTTACACACGAACCAATCCAGGTCGGATTCTCCACTTCAAAAGGCTGACAAAGCCGCGCGCATCCACACCAGCACAGACCAGCATCCCAAAGACGACTCAATCTTGCTTCTCTCGCATTCTAGCCTAGCTCTCGACACCAAACTCCGTCGGCCATCTACCATCATCGGACTTGATCATCACCAAGCCGGACATTTTGCGGCTTTCGAAACCTTCGCAGGAGGATCTTTGTCAAGATAATAATTCATTGTTGATCATATTCTTTTTGGGTCGAGACTCGCTCTCGCAATCTTCTCCAGATACAGATTTTTTTTTTGAACTTTGGCCTCTCTCACCATGTCTCGAGGCGGCACTACGCTCTACGTGACTGGCTTTAGCCACGGCACTCGCGCTCGCGATTTGGCCTACGAGTTCGAACGGTACGTCAAATAAAACAATCAACGACGACGACTTGAACCCTCGACCGAGATCCACAAAGAACAAGCCTTCACGGTCCTTCCTCCACCCGTCGTCGCTCCGTCCTCCCTCGCATTCAACACCCCTTCCGTCGTCCGTCGAACCATCGCATCGCATCGTCCTCTCCTCCGCATCCTACTCGCGTTACGTCCTCCATCCCCCCTCGAGCCGACGCTTGAACTCTTTTGCGCCCTCGAGCGGTCGATGCCAAATGGTGCGCGTGGTGCTCGAAAGATGGCGTAGACGCGATGGCGTGTCGCGTGATTACGATGATGTAGCAACACGATGCTCAAACGACCCCTGCCTGCAACTGTTTGGCATACTGACAAGATCTAATCTAGCTACGGCCGCCTTGTCCGATGTGACATTCCCGCACCCCGATCTGCCTCCAGCAGACTGTAAGTAGATGCTGCCTTCCCCTGTGTTGGCCGACCACTAGACGCTAATATTCAGTAGGTTCGCGTTTGTCGAGTACGAGGATCGCCGAGACGCCGACGAGGCTTACCATGACATGCACAACAAGCGTCTTGGACGCGACGACATTCTGAAAATCGAAGTAAGCCAGTCACTTTCCGTCTCCGGCTCGGGAGCAATTAGCTGACAATTGACCAGTGGGCTCGCACTCCTCCCTCGGCCTCTTGGCGCTTCGAGTCTGGACGTGACCGTGAGCGCGGTGGAGACCGTGGCGACCGGTCTCGCCGCTCTCCTCGCCGCCGATCCCCATCGCCCGCAAGGCGCCGCGACTACTCGCCTAGGAAGGATGACCGCCGCGACCGTGACCGGGACTACGACAGGGACTCCCGCCGCGACCGCGACCGGTCTCGAAGCCCCGCCGACCGGTATGTAAAAGAAGAACGAGCAGCTCTTTGTCCAGCGACCCAGCTAACACGCGTCGAACACTACAGCGACCGCGACCGAGAAATGAAGGATGTCGACCGGGACGACCGCCGAGAAAACGGCACTAATGGCGAGGAGCGCAAGCCTGTTGCCGACAGCCCCCCTCCGGCTCGCGAGGAAGACCTCGACGTCGCCGAGTAGATTCCCATACCCAACCGCGACGAATCATCGACGTTACATCTTTTCGTTTATCGAGTTTTATTTTACAGGGGGCAAGTTAGGCTCGATGTCTCTTGTTCCTGATCTTCTCTGGGTCTACTCACCTGATCGCTTCACATTGGCGTTTCTTTAAAATTTGAATGTTCTTAGTTTCGAGCCACCGGCCGATCCGTCGTCGAGTATTTCTTTTATAGACAGACGAGCGATACCAACCGGGAAACATGCGCGAATCGACCGAACGGAACGGAACGTATTCCACGAACGAGTGCGTCTTGTGATGCCAGCGAGTCCTTGCCAGCGCCTGAATCGCTGTAACGATCCAGTAATTAGCCCGCATTTAGTTAGAAACGATGGCCATCCAGTAGTATCACGTGCCCTTGATGTTGCCCGGCTATTCCATGTTACTTATGCTTATCGACTTGAGAATACGTGTACAGCTTTGGGTTTATGCTGCAATGTAGGCGTTTCATCCAAAGACACCGCTTGGTAGGAACCTTCTCTGTTATACTGCATGTGTCACTCACGTGTACCTTATGGCGAAGAGTTCTGACGGGCTGAGTCAGTAGTAATGCCAGCAGGAGACTCTTGATCAGCCACAATGCTAAGCCTCGAGTGCACGAGGGTGCTTGGTGTTGGGCTGGAAGAGGCATCGGACGAGACGATGAGTCTTATCGAATCTGGTAAAAAATCCTTGTCTCTAGGCTTCTGACGATACCTGGCCCTTCATCCTTTATACTGGAATCAGGCGGAGCTTGTTGTCTCGTAACGGGCAAAGCTGCAGTTTATACTGTGATGATCAGTGTGGAAAATCGGGCGCCAAAGCCGTGCGAACATGTTTGGTACCTATCCCGGATACCAGTTCCGAAGCCGGACGTCCAATTTACACATCCCAAAAGAGAAGCAACATTTATTTCAACTCATTGAAAGGGGGACACGATCTAGACTAATTAATTATAAGGGAAGATATTAGATAACATGTTACCAGGATGCAAAAAAGGGCAGCAGAGACCAAGTTCTACTTTGTAATTAGTCTAGATAACACCAGCGCCAGTCAAAATAGTGTGCATTGTCTTGGCTCTCACTGTGCAGTTTGAAAAAGCTTGCTGTCTGGTTGGTTGGCGGTAACGAGCCGGAGCCAGCCGAACTGACTCCAAGTCCCAAGACCGAGTTTTCGTCATCCGCCTTAAAATCTGTCAAAACAGCTGGAGACGCCGTAGACTTTGAGAAGTGGGATTCCCAGCCTAAACACACGGAGCCCTGATCTGACCTCGAGACAAACAAGACTGTCGTTGTGCTGCGTGTCGATATATCAATATACAGTACCCGCCTTAGCTGCTCTGCCGCATCAATTGACTCGTTTGTCATTTTTACTCGATTTTATCTCATTTACAACACCGAGAGGGAAAAAAAAACGTCCGTCCTCGGCCCACTATGTTTTCGCGTCATTGCCAGAGGTAGCAACTATAGAAGGCACCCAATCCTCGAGAAAACATCAAATTTTGACCGATTTGACTTACGACCTTGTACGACACTCGGCGACGACAGCAACCTGTTGCAACTCCCACCGCAAAGGGCTCCAGAACAGACTACAGCCGTCCAAATAATCCCCCCAATGTGGAGCCTGTAGACAACAATCTGATGTGCTCGCCGCCAGAACCTCTTCACGAACGATCCTCTTGAGCGCGGCACCTCCCCCCTCCGTCGGTCCGGCTTTGCGACCCCAATCCAACACCTGTACCGTCGCGAGGCTGCGCGGTCAACGGACCTGGCTCTTGTTTGCTCATCCTCGGTAGGTTGCTTGTCCTGACTGCATCCAGTTCGGCTTCTTACTGAGCGGGCCCGTGGATGTTGGATGCCAAGGGGTCTGGCGTGCGAGGGCGGCACCCAGGCTCTTCTAACCTTGTCGCCAGTATGGGTAGACATGAAACTGACCAACTGATCACGCAGCATAAAATGACGAGTACATCCGCCGCCTCCACCCCCCTTGCTTCCCCGCCGCCGCAGGCTTCCAATAGCACCATGTCATCACCGCCTCCGCCGCCAGCACCGTCGGGCCCCGTCGCCACCGCTGCCGTCCCGTCCGCACCCCTAGACCAGCTCCGCACCCTCATATCCCAGCCCGTCTCGGCGGCCTTCTGTGCCGGCGGCATCGCGGGCGCCGTGTCGAGGACCGTGGTGTCGCCGCTCGAGCGGCTCAAGATCCTGTTCCAGATCCAGAGCGCCGGGCGTGAGGAGTACAAGCTCTCGGTCGGCCAGGCGCTCAAGAAGATGTGGCGTGAGGAAGGGTGGCGGGGCTTCATGCGCGGCAACGGCACCAACTGCATACGCATCGTGCCCTACTCGGCCGTCCAGTTCGGCGCGTACGGCTTCTACAAGCGGACGCTGTTCGAGTCCAGCCCGGGGGCGGAGCTGACGCCGCTGGAGCGCCTCATCTGCGGCGGCATCGCGGGCATAACGTCGGTCACGTTCACGTACCCGCTCGACATTGTGCGGACGAGGCTGTCGATCCAGTCGGCGTCGTTTGCGGACCTCGGCCCCAACAAGCCCAAGGAGCTCCCCGGGATGGTGGCCACCATGGTGCGCATGTACCGCGACGAGGGCGGCTTCATGGCGCTCTACCGGGGCATCCTGCCCACCGTCACGGGCGTGGCGCCGTACGTCGGGCTAAACTTTATGACGTACGAGTTTCTGCGCACGTACCTGACGCCCGAGGGCGACAAGAACCCCAGCGCCGGGAGGAAGCTGCTCGCCGGCGCCATATCGGGGGCGTTTGCGCAGACTTGCACATATCCATTGTGAGTGTGGCCTTGCGAGCCCCAGGCAGCGGTTGTCATGGAAATTTGCATGCTGTGGTGATGCTAATGATTGCATGTGCCTCTGCAGTGACGTCCTCAGGAGACGCTTCCAGATCAACACCATGTCGGGCATGGGCTACCAGTACAAGTCCATCCCGGACGCCATAAAAGTCATCGTGATGAACGAGGGCCTCAAGGGGCTCTACAAGGGCATCGTGCCCAACCTGCTCAAGGTCGCGCCGAGCATGGCGTCGAGCTGGCTGAGCTTTGAGATCTGCAGGGATTTCTTCGTTTCTCTGGATCCCAAGGACAGGGCGCTGTGAGGAGGCCACAGCAGGTCTCTTTGAGAGGTGCCGAAAATTATGCACATGCACAATTTTCAACGCATAACCGACTCTATACAACATTAATCGCGGGCGCAGGCCTCGCGCACCGCAAACCGATCGAACTGAAAACAAAACACCATAGGAGGAAGGAAAGGAGCCGTCAAGCGTCGAATATTTCCACGGTCGTCGAAATTTTGACAGGAATTGGCCAGGCCCATCATCTCCCCTTCGCTGCGGAGGGAGGCAAAAGAAGCCCCCAACACCTGAAGAAGTAGACGGGATGAACAGATGGGGGGATCACCATTGCATCGCTAAGTATATAAACATAGACCAGAGAGAGCGCATCGATTGGGGTCTGTACGCGTTATAGGATATATGTTTTCTTGTTCAACCTTTAGGTTTTGCAGTTTTTTGCTTGCTGTCGACCTTTTTGCCATGATCTTTAACTCGTGGCTACGTGGTGTAAGTGGACGACTGTATTTGTGTGGATGAGACTGAAGGTTCTGGTGGACCGGTTAAGGACCATTTTATACAGTATCTCACTACAGAAATCGTTTTGTTACATCTGACATGGTCGTGTAAGCCGCAAAATACGGGTTGGCTGGCAAACGGTCCCGTCCCATTACAGTCGTCCATTTCTTGGTCTTAACTGGCTCACCGGTAACCAGAGTCTGTTTTGTTATGATTTCCCTCGACTACTTCCTCCATGGCCTACCTCCTCCGCAACGTGCATTTTCCATAACCTATATCCTCCACCAGCTATCACCTTGCATCTTTATCTATCGGGCACGATAGATAACAGATTTTTGGTGGGCAAGAACTGGTACCATGAGAGAAGTGGCCAGTTCAAAAGATCCCGGTGTATAAATCAAGCTTGGTGTTGCATTAGTGCAAGTCGACATCAAAAGTGTAAACCGTCAAGTTGGATTGTTCGATGCACGAAGTGAGCTGCCAAACGACCATTTCTTGTGTTTAAAATGTCTACAAAGTTCCTTGTTGTACCCACTAACCTCGTGCGTTCTTCCGAGGGAGTCCTCCATATTTTCTTCATCAGCAGTATCTATACCATGGCGCAACATATCACACCGGATTTACCCTGGAATGACCTCCCAGTAGAGCTCAAACTTATGGTCCTCGAATATGCGACCCAGCACCTCAACACCAACTTGAGCGCCTGCGCCTCGGTTTTGAGAGAGTGGCAGGCCGTCATCGAGCCACAAAATTTCGCACGCATCAGGCTGACGGGCCCGCGGATCCCTCAGCTCAACGCCATGACCCTTCGAAACCGACACCTTGTGCGCTATGTTTGGGTGTGCCTGGAGCTGGATGGCTATGACTGCAGCGACTGCCAACCAGACCTGAGCAGTGAGCGATGGGTGATGAGCGAAGCAGACAGCGACATGGTCATCACCAGCATTGAGCAGCTGTTCGCTGCCCTCGGCAAATGGGAGCCGAACGGCACCCTTCAGCTGGACTTGAGTGTCTACTCGCCCAGCGACTCGGAGCACTGGTTCAAGTATCTCACCCATGTTCCTGACGGCGCTCTCGATCGGCTCATTCATGAGGCGGCTTTTGTTGAGAAAAGGCTGGAAGACCCGAGACACGACTGGGTGGCGGGCCGTCGACAAGGCCGCCTTCCAGATCCTGCAATCGACAGGATCTTTAACGAGATCATGGGCGGGGGCCCATACGAAGACGACGAGGAGGAGCAATGGTGGTAGGAGCTGCCGCTTGTGCCGGCGATCACTAGCGTTCTCCTGCGCCAGCAGAACCGCCGACGGTGGAAGCCCATGGCATTGCAACACATGTTTGCTCGCCTGCCCAACCTTGAGGAGATTCATCACGAATCATGGAAGGAGTGGGACCCATGGCAACGGATGATAACAGATGGGCGTAGGTGGTTGACTGTGCCGACGTTTTGCTGCCTCTTCCTCTCTTGCCTCTTTCTAGCGATGTCCTAATCCAATTCCTCAGCCGCAAAGAGCCCAACGAAAGAGCTAACAATTACTCATAAAAAAACACGTGTAGGGTCACAAAAGGTGTTCACGTCTCTTTGCTCCCGGCCACGTCATATACGCCATCTGGCACTGTTCGAGAATTTCAACGAAGAGTATCTGCTGAGCAGCAGGAACAGGAAGAGGAGGAGCGAGGGACTTATCAGAGTCCATAAAGCCAACGTAAGTCATGCCGTCGCAAAGGTGAGCCTGGAGCTCGAGAAGCTCGCCGCAGCGTTCGTAGTAGATGCCAGCTATTACTTTGAGGCCATCCAACCATCCTGGCAATGGACCCGTCTCAAATATCTGGCACTGACTTCACGTCTCCTGACTCCCCGGAACGACCCTGCCGAGATCGAGGGTATAATCTTGCTGGCGGCAAAGTCCAATATGCAGATGCCGAGTCTCCAGACCATGGACATATGGAATGGGGAACCGGGGTTGGCGGCGCGGTTTACTTACAAGTCGACTGGGCAGCGGCTCCCTGCTCTGCTCAGGTGGAGAGCAACTTGGGACACTTCCCCGGGACCGTCGACTGTCGAGGCTTGGGAGAGAGTTGCCAACATGCACGGTGAATCTGGCGTGCGTTTGGTCAAGGAGCTGCTGCATCCTGCATTGGTCAGGGATTATGGAGATGCGATCCACCACTTGGGGCTCTCCGGAATGGTGATGAGGCCGGTCTCGCTGTGCCAGATTCGACTAGAAAACAAGATTCGCAAGCGGCTACCAGATGAATCATGGTGTTCTAAACCAGAGTCTAGGTAACGGCAAGTAGAGAGACAGATGCGCATTTTGACGTTGCGAAAAGTAGTCGCAGGTCAAGGTAGCTTAGACTACCTACCTCATATATGCTAGTTGATTAGGCTGGTAGGCAGGAATCTATAGTACTCTGTACGCCGGACCAGGGAAGTAGTAACACGCACGTGCACTGGACAAGTTCGTTTTATGCCTCGATATTCAGGCCAAAATACAAGCCAAAAAAAGGGTAAATATTTCTGCCCTAATTCTGCCCACCTGAAGTTTCACCGCCCCACCCGTCCCAACTGCCCCCACAGAGCACCACACCCACCAAATTCCATTGGCATCGTGTGTGCC
>JARHUK010000629.1:0-15084 GCA_031001725.1 Pseudopyricularia javanii
CCCCCCCCCCCCCCCCCCCCCCCCCCCCCCCCCCCCCCCCCCCCCCCCAGAAGTTGCGGTCTGGATTTTTTTTTCAATAGCCCCAATGGAGACGGCGCAGAACGGGCAACGGGTTCCCTTTTTGTTTATGGGCTTTGCCGTGGGTTTGGCTGGTATTAGCTGGGGGCCACAAAGTCCCGGAGCGCATCCGTTACTCCGTCGTAGTTGTTTTGTTGTCCAGCACAGCAAAACGAAGGCCCGCAGACGCGCATGAGGATCCAGAAACGACCGCCCAGTCTGATACTGGCACGTTGTAAGTCGTCCCAACTGTGCAGCTACTAGCGTGGGCATGCGCGACAGGACCAGGGGCAGAGGCAGCGAAAGAGGCGGCCGGCCCCCTGTTTGTGGGTTGGGTGACCAAGGGTGTGTGTGCTTAGCCGAGAACTGGTCCGGAATTTTTGAGTCACGGCAGGGTGGACAGGAGGGGGGTAGGTAGGATGGAAAATATTTTGACAACAAGATGAGCTGGGGAAAACGGGCTTGATATCCGAGACGGGAAACCTTGGCAGGCTTTGTTTTGTGCTTGGAGGTCTTGTTTGCGTTTATAATTTCCATGTATGTTGTTTTTTTTAACTTCACAAGACAATAAAAAGACTACATACAGTATATATGCCTCGGCATAGGTCTCTAGGTTCTAGGTACGTATGAGTGAAACAGGTCAACGTGAGCTGTGGTGGCTGATCACAGCTGTCACTCTTGTGCAAGCAAGCATTAAAACAATGAGCAAAATAGGACTTGTTTCAACGAATGACCAGCCCAGCCAGTAGGATGGAGCGAGCAATGGAAAAAAAAAACAAGCCAATAACTGTCGGTGACCAAGCCTGTCAGTTCTTCCATCGTTTGTCTACCCGGCTTCCATGTCTGGTGGGGGTCTTGAAGGGATGTAGCCAGGGGGGCCGGCGGCTGGTGCAGACTTGCAGAGACTGCACAGTAATTACGAACAGAAGATTCCCAGGGTGTCCGCAGACAAGGCAAATCGATCGAATTTCCCAAGCCTTGGTCTAAAAGTCAAGAGTGGGGGTCGTTTGTTGAGAAGGGCGCTGTAATGTGATGTTTGAGCGAGTCAAAGAAAAGCGGTCTGTCGCCGTGGGCAAGCATGGGGAGAGTGTTTATTTTTTTACTCTCTCTCTCTCTCTCGCCAAGTAAATGGTGCCGAACTTGGCGACCAGGGCACCCATCTGTCTACAGTACGAGACACACTACCGTCATCGACAAGAACCTTGACGTTGACATTTGACAGCTAATATGGAATATCTTCCATGGTGAACACTGCTGCGGGAAGGAATTTCCCGGAATGTGAAATGTGACAGGGGGTAAAATAAAAATAAAAAAAAGGGAGGGAGGGTGTTGGAAGAGCGAAGCGGCACACGGAATGCAAGCGACCGAAAAGGACGACGTGCAGAAGAAAAGGGGTAGGGCAGCGTAGTGTGTAAGCGGTAGAGGCAGTGGTGCCGTGGCGGTGACAGCACACCAAACCAAGCAGCCACCAGACTTTATGATCAGACAAAAGAAATAAAGAAAACAAGGGAACAAGCTCGAGACAAGCAACTTTTTGCATTACAAGCTGGGTGTCCTTGCTATAATGTTGATTGTAACTATGTATCAGTACTTTGTGGGCTGACAAAAGTGCCAAAAACCTTGCCTGCACCTGGCTTTGTTGGCTTGTCCAGCAGATCTGGACCAGCTCGATATCGGCCAGGTTCCTCCCACGTTTCCCCTTGCAGATGAACACGCAGCCAATCCAGGTTTGTAACGACGGATGGCTGGTGGCGGCGAGTAGCGGTGGTTGGCCGTCGGATGAGCTTTCAGGGGTGACGGGAATAAGTACCGTACTGGACGTGTAGTATGTACCATGTAAGTAAAGCAGCGAAGGCAAGCAGTATGAATTTACGTTACGTGCACTTGTATGTTAATTATTTTGTGCAGGTTCAGAGTCACAACCCCGCTGTACAAGTCATGAGTGACCGGACAACATTTTCGCATCGAATTGGTCCGATCTCGGGTTATTCCCCATCGTCTCTGCCCCCGTCCAGCTGGTGCTATTGGAGTAGAAGTAGGAGTATACGGGTCCTCAGTAATGGATCCTGATGTGTGCGTCCTTGGCTAGACTTGGCCAATGTGAGTAATTGGACGTATGCGCATGTCGGAAAGTGTGTGTGAGTTGGTCAGGCGCACGTCCATTGCCTGCCACCATAGGCTTTCCCATATTCGGATGAAAGAAAGGAGAATCATTGAGTAAGTGATCTGCAAAGTAGTTTTGTAAAGGGAGTGAGTGTGCTACGTACTCAATACCTACAGTACCTTCATACATACAGTATGTATGATGCCGAGAATGTGAAAACGTTGGATCAGCTGTAGGGGTGGTTTATGGTTATACGTACAAAGTATAGTTAGTGTTTGATCCGCTGGGACAAACACAATTGGCCTTGACGCAGGTTGGTTACAACCACAGGTGTCGATTGATTCGTGTGGACGATCAAGAGAAGGAGAAGAAGTAGAAAAAAATCAAAAGAAAAAAACAAACCAGTAAGCAAGCAAATCATCATACCAACTCACCATACCGACCGCTATGGTCTAATGTCTTGTTGGCGACGAAACCGGGCGGTCGGGCGTGTCGACGCATAAGCACTTGACAGTAAGGTTGATTGATTCATGTAAAATGGATGGTGAGTGGGCGGGCGTCGCTCACATGCATGCCGACCCCGATTGATTTTCACATGCCTTTCTTTCTGCTTGCATACCTTGCTCTATATTGCTTCTGCTCCTCCGGGCTATCTCGTTGTGCTGCACAATCTGGTTTATTCTCACAGACATCCCTCCTGCTCAGCACGGGACACGGCGCCACAGTATAGCGCTTAAAGTATGGGAACCAATGCTTCTGTTACTCGCAGTGCTCCCGCTGCTGAAACAGGCTCACCATCACCCTGATGGAGGGTCGGATCTACTGGTCTGAGGCACCACCACCGCCCCTAGGCCCTGTCCAGATCCTCACCGAAGGCTGGCAATTAGGACGAGATGCTACTACGTCGTTTAATAATTAATTACTGAGTCGACCGAATGAAGCGCCGAGGACTTATTCAAGCCGAGGTCGACCGTGACGCTACTATGGACGTGACGTGACAAGCCGTAACGTGAATCTGGGACCATCTTGCTCAGGTAGTAGTTGTTCTTCTTCACGCTCCCGCACCAAGTACGTTTTGAGCAACAATCGACGGATAGCTCTAGGTCCAGGTCATGACTATGACTATACAAGTACGTCGCCGGGTGGAGCGTGACAGTTTGTTTACATTTCGGTAAGTCGGCTTTGTTCATGCAGAGTGCATTCTATTGTAAAGTCGGTGGCATGTAGCGGTGCCCGACTGTATGTTTGCTTCTTTGAGTAGGTAGTCAAGACCTAGCTGCCTGAACCTGAGAAGCAATTGACCTTTCATCATGAGACGGTGACGAGAGGGAAGGTGAGGGTGGGAAAGTGTGCATGCAGGGTTGGTGCCGACATCGCTGGTCCTTATCGGCACGTGTTTACTCTCCTATCGCATCGCCAACTGACTCTGGATCGTGCCCGCCGCCTGCCCCCCAGGATTGACGCCATCTTCCCTGGACGCTCCCGCCCGCTTCTTCGTCTATTCCCGCGGTGCTCCATACACACACACACACACACACATCTTTCTCTCTGTCTCCATCTCTATCTTTATCTCATGTGCTGGCAATCCATCTCTTCGTTTTTACCACATACCCCGACTCGCCCGATAAGCCACCGCTTTCAATTCCCTTTTTTTGTACTAATGCTTGCATACTGCGCATCAGTGGCAAATCTCTAACCCATTTAGCCCAGTCCATCGCGCCAATTTGGCTTTCGCCATCCTTGTACGGGTACCCGTCTCCAAAATAACACAACGCCCCCGGCCCAGCCAAGGTACCGATACTTTGATGTGTCTGCATCTCCTGCACCTCCCCTGACCTGGACTAGTCTATCTTGCAAGCGCCTGCGCGCCGCGCGCGTGCACTTTTGCTCGACCAAGACTCCACACACACACAAACACACTCACTCACACACATACACCCACCCCGGTTGACCTGACCCCTCGACCTCCCATGTCATGTCTCGCTCTCCTTCACATGTCGCCATGGGAGAGACTGGCCTCAAGAGGGGAGCATCTGAGCTTGATGCCCACGCCCCTGGACCCGACCATCTTGAGTCGCCGTCCTCGGCCGCACTCTCCCTACCCCCCGCCAAACGCCAGTATATAGCCCAGCTGCCCCAGTCCCGACCCAACCTTCCCCCCGATACCACACGCGCTGCCGTCTCACCGCCGCCAATCACATCCCTCAATGGTCTTGACCACGCCAACAGACAACAACAACAACAACAACAGCAACACCACAATGGAGCTCCTCCGTCGACACCTGCGCCGCCGCTGTCGGGACCTCCGCCAAATAGCCTCGACTCTCCCGTGCGTGTGGCGCTTCCAGAGACGCTGGACGAGGACCGACTCCGAGATCTGGAACCAGGAGAACTCGTCAAAACCATCCTGGAGCTACAGTCCTCCTACACACATAACCTCAGCTTGGTCACAGCCCAGTATGACGATGTCTCCAGACAGCTGGCCGAGATCCGAGCTTGCATCTCGACCTTCTTGAAAGGAACAGCCGCAAACATAGATGCTGCATCACAGGTGAGCTCCCTTGCCGCCGTCTTCGCTTCCCTTTTCTTCTGTACAGTGCCGGCCCATGCTGACATAGTATTCTTGTCTTTGCTAGTGTCTGCGCACCACCACATCAACTGTGCAAGAACCTTCGAGGTTCGTGCCGCACACACCAGTGCCAGCAACATTTGCGCAACCAGTTGCCTGCTCCGCCAAGCCTCAGATATCGCGCCCAAAGCCTCTGCCGCCGGCGTCAGAAACCCCGTCGCCCGCCCTCGCTACAAAACCGCCCTCCAGCTCGGTCCGGCCGACGTCCTCACCATCCGTGGAAGCTCCGTTTGCGCGCATCAATGCGCCGGCCCGCACCCCCCTGAAGCTCACCTTCCCGGCGGACGGCTCCGTGCCGACGGTGGTGGCGTACAGCACCCTCCACACGGTAAATGAGGTGTGGGCAGAGTACAAGCACGGCCTGGATGGGACGCCGCCCATCGAGGCTATCGAGCAGCAGTGGGGCTCACGCTGGCGCCCGGACCCCAAGGGCCGCACGTGGTTCAGCCGACGCAAGATCGTCTGGGACAAGATCCGCGAGCTGATGCACGACGGCCTGGCCGAGGAGGATGCCGTGGCCGAGGTTGACGCCATGCGCAATGGCAGGAGCGTGCACTGGCTGATCAACCTGCTAACCAACGACCGCAAGGAAGTCAAGGCCAGCTGGAAGGCGGCCGCTGCCGCCGCCAAGGCTTCCAAGGCGAGCAGGTGATGGCGCTGCGGGCAAGGCAGTGCCTTGTCGTTGTGCCTACGGGAGCTCCTATCGAGCCTTTCGATTTATTGTCTCTTGGCTGTTATTGATACCCTCTTGCTCAAAAAGCAACGATCGATTGCTAGCGACACTAGTTGCTTTCACATACTTAGGCTTCACGGACATATCCTGTCGAATTTTTTACATTTAAACGAATTCCATGAGCTCATTGAAGTTTATCGTTAATCTTGACTCGGATGTGTACGTGTACCAATACTTGAGAGTTCTTCACGCTTCTGCATCTATTATTTCATCTGTACAAATAAGTTGTGCAAAGTTGGTAGGTATTATCGTACCTAAAATAAGAAAACGTCCAAATATGATGGATTGTACCCAAAGCTTCTAATTCTAGTCTTTTATAACAAGGTAGAGAAAGGCAAAAACTAGTCTCAATTTTAACTTCGAGGGTTCATTAGCCACCCCTGACACATTCTTGCGGCCTTGCCTAAGCTTATTAGCCGCCACCGCACATTTGGTAACATGTCCAAGCTGCGTATGTGTGAAATAAACCTAGAAATCCCACCTCTTGAGAAAGCCAGAACTATAAAACAAGGCACTCCTGTTCCTTCATCTTCCACATCCCGCACTGACGCATCAAGCTGAGAGACCCTCAGTGCTCAGGATGCATGAGCGTCCCGGATCTCGGGGCCGTTGTCGCGCACCCTGCCGCCCCACGACCCCTCGGGCGCCGGAGACCGAGGGTACACTTTGGATGGACGGGTGTTGGCGGAGGCCAGGAAGCGTACCTTCTTACGGCTCTCTCCCTTTTCTGCTGCCTTTTCAACCTTCTCCTCGTGCTTGACCTTTTGCTTGCCCTCGGGGTACTGTTCTCTCTCGACGACGACGGCGGCGGCGACGGGCGGGCCGCCGCGTCGCTCCAGTCGGCGGGCTTGCCACGCGGCCCGGAACCGGGCCAGCTCCTCCTCTCGCTCGAGCCGGCGGCGGTCCAGGGCGGCGGGCTCGCGGGCCGCCTCCTCCAGTCGGATGTACAGCTCCCTCGAGAAGGCGTCGTACTGGACCGGGGATGAAGGCATTCTGCTTTTTTTGTTTATCTTGGGGGAGGAGATGAAGAGTCCTGCTTTTTTTTGCTCTTCGTTGCCGGTGTGTATGCTACGCAGCTCGAGTGTAAAACTTTGGGCTGTGTAGGGTGAGGCCTGGGCGGACGAATGGCAGAAGGGGACTGTTTTGGCGTTGATAGCGGGAGTGTTTGGGTTGGTTCTGGAGGTCTCGGGCACGGTGTGGTATAAGTAGCTAATCACTTGTCATTGTTCAGGACGCCAGTTCATTGTTTCTCACGATGGGGCATTGTACTATGAAGTCTGTTGCCATTGTAGTGGTTTACGACAAAGGTGTTTTCTACGCCCAGCTGGGGATATGGCGACTTGACAAACACTTTAGGCTAGTCGGGCAGGTAGGTGAGTGACAGTTATCCCGATCAGAGTCCGAGTGGCCGGCGAATCATTGCCCTTCGACTTTTGAGGCATCACGAGCTGTGCTGGCTAACTGCGAAATACTTGCAGCTACCTATGTTTATCCTTTTGCTCATAAGAAGCTTGGCGGATTTAAATACCACTTATCCAGACAAGTAGCGTTATATTACCAACATGGAAAACCGCCAACCATTTGTAGGAATGCGGAAACGGCTAGTTCCGACAGCCGAATAAAAAACCACCTGCCTGGAGAGCAGGGATTCCAAGCACCTGCATGGCAATGGGAATAATGATGACATCGATCACCGCCGAAGGATTCCTTCTCGGCCGCGAGACATCATTCGCCCCCCATATCATTGCAGAAAACATACTAAGCGGTAGCTGAACACGGTTTGCGAAGAAAAAAAATGAACGCACAAACTCACGATACACCAGACCTCCAGAATCCTTTCAACACTTCGGATCGGAAGAAGTGGAAATCAGCGTTGGCGACTCCACGGCCGCTTCTGGTCCACTTGAACGGCGACACGACATGGCTGCTGCAGATCCCGTACCCCGACGGCGCCGAAAGCCCACCCGGACGATCCCGCTTCAACATCCTGATAGACCCATGGCTTCAGGGGCCACAGTCAGATGTGGCATCTTGGTTCTCCACCCAGTGGCACATTATCGAGCCCAGCGTGGCTACCGTGGCCGAGCTGAACGCCCTCCTCGGCGAGCTTGAGAGGGCGGTCGTTCAATCGCCGGATGACCCGGCAACACAAAGCACCGCCACGAGGGCCCGCTGGCACATCGACGTCGTGGTCGTCTCGCACGAGTTCACCGACCACTGCCACCGGGCTACGCTAGAGGAGCTACCGGGGAGCACGCCGGTGATTGCAGGCGACGAAGCGGCCAAGCTGGTACGCTCCTGGGGCTATTTCGACCGCGTGGTTACCACGCCGCCCTTCTCGGCTGACTCGTCGCCGTGGCGTGAAGCCATGGCGGGCTGCCACCCTCTGCTGCCAAAGTGGCTGGGCATCGGGCGGGTCGTGACGGCCGGGAACGCGCTGTACTACCACTCGGCGGTGGTTGTCGCCTTCGAGACAGGCGGCGGCGGCGGGGACAAGGCGGTGCTGTACTCACCGCACGGGATCGAGGGCCGCGACCTGGCCTTCCTCGGCGGCGGCGGCAACTCCGGGTTGGAGACGCTGGCGCTGCTGCACGGCCTCCACGACGTCGGGATCTCGATGGCCAAGCAGCTGAACCTGGGGGCGCTCAACGGTCTGGCGGCCGTGAGGGCGTGCGGGGCCAAGAGCTGGATCGCGACGCACGACGAGGTCAAGCGCGGCGGGGGCCTGATCAGCTGGCTGCTGCGGAGGACGGCATACTCACTCAAGGATGCGGTCGCGGCGGAGGAGACGAGGGTTGGGGTGCACGATGGTGAGGAGGGGGGCGTGGGTGGTTATCGGTTTTTCGAGCTGGGCTCGGGGGAGGCGGTTGTGCTGGTGTGATTTGGGGGGTCGATGCCGGGAGCGGAAGCAAACAAAACAGTATGTGCCTACGTCGTATACTCGTAAACTCGAGGTAGTTCTTGCCAAGGCTGTCGTGGGATGCCAAGTTTGTGTTTGCGAGTTGCGCACGGGTGGGATTGTGGCCTGGAGGTCGTGATGTGATGGCATGTGGTGTTTGTTGCTGTGCGGGATGTGTGTCATGGACATGGGAAACTAGAAACGTGCATTTCCAGTGGTAAACCCGCATGGGCAACTAGCAAAGGTGTGACAAAGACTTGTGTATGAGAATCACTTCCAGTAATAATAGGAATTCAACTTTCCGGTAACAATCCAATGTCACAACACACGACATCACAATCATCTCCATAACAATTCGGTTGTGATTTCTTTCCATGTATGTCTCTGCCGTAAACAAAGAAAAAAAAAAGGCCGCCCAACAACCCCTGCCAACATCCCGCATTCACTGCAAATGATCCGTGCGCAGGGCAGCTTGCCCAGTCCCTCAGCCAACCAGAACACGTCCAGGAGCCAAGCCCCACTAAATCTGCGCTAGGCTAGGGCCCTTGCTTCCAAATTTTCTGCGGGGATCTAAAAAGTCTGGATTGCATTTTGCCAATGCCCAAACAGGGCGCGGCCAGAGAAAAAAAAAATCACTTCCCTCCGTTTGCAGCGGGAAGCCAGCCAGCCTGCCGACCCCCGACTGTCCATCACAAACCCACTCCCGTCGCCTGCTTCCGTCCTCTCCTCACAACCCCAATCGCCAGCAGCCTCCCTCCACGTAGAGATAGGCCTGCTTGGCACCTCTGGTCGACCCGTCCAAAACATATAACGACCGCCGTGCCCATCGCACAAGTGTGTCATACCACCACACCCACCGTTCCCACTTGGGCACCTCACCTAGAGGCACTAGACGTCACCATGGCTCCAGCTTCCACCGCCACAAATGGCCTTCCAGCCGCCGTCGCGGGTCACCAGCGCCGTCCGACCAAGACGCACGTCGTGCCTGTCTTGCCGCTTCCCCTCGACAGAAAGCTTCGAGAGCAGCGCCAACAACGCCAGATGCGCGCCGCTGCCGCCGAGGCTGCCGCTGCACCGCCGACACCAACTACTCCTGCCCACGACCAGCCCAAGCAATGGACTCGCGATGTCTCTACATCACACTCAACCGACCACCCTCACCTGAACAGCAGCCTCAAGAGCCCTATCCCCCGCGAGGTTCTTGCCCCAACTGAGGATAACAAGTCCAACGTGACTGACCATGTTGCTCGCGTGAACCACCCTACTACTACCAGTCAAGGTATGCAGCCCACACTCGGCGCATCGCCCTTTCCCTGTAGCGATACTCGATCTGACCGAGCTCAAATGCCCTCAGTGCCGCCTTCTGCCGCGGCAACTGCCATGCCGAAGCAGCCGCTTGCTGTGAATCCCTACACATCTCCCGCTGGTGGGCTCCCTCCTCCGCCGCCGCATTCCGCCACCCTGAACGGCTTCGTCTCTCCGACTCTACAACCCGACGTCCACTCCCGAGGCAAAGAGAACATACCGCCCAAATCGAACGGCACTATGATGCCGCCTCCGCAACCTCGTTTCCACCCCCAAACCCACCAGCTGCACCACAGCCACCACCCTAGCGAGTCCAGCATCATGTTTGGAGGTTTCCAGGACTCCAACCACACCTCGCCCGGACCTCCATCTTCTGCCATGTACCCGCCCCCGGGCTTCCACCTCAACGACCATTCACACCCCATCAATGGCCACCCATATGGATGGCAGCCGGAGCACTCCAACGAGTCTGGTCCCGCCTACCCTTTCGCGGTATTGCCTAATTTGGCCCCCTCGCCTTCTCACAGTTTCCATGGATCACAAACGTCCAATGGAGTCGACGGTGGCTTGAGCCGTGACGAGGCCGGCCATGTTCATGTTCATGCCCCTGCCATGATGAACAACGGCATGGCCAACGGTCTGAGCATGGAAGGCCACAATGGACGTCTCCCCGTCATGCCCCCCAACTCGGCCCATCCTACCCCGCCTCGATTCATCTCCCAGATTCACCAACACGAGATACAACAGTACTTTGAGTTCAACTTCAACAATCCGGCAACGGCAGACAGCCAGTTGATAATCAGGTTCTCAAACGACAACGAGAACAAGCCGTGGCGCGTGCCTGTTCAACTGTTTGGTCACCGCTTCATTTTTGGCATCAGCCCCGCGCTGCGACTCCACATGCAGCAGTCGGGCTCCGACAGGGACGTTTCTGTTGTCTTCGAAGACCCCTACCTCAGGACCGACGTCATGTGGGACTGCATGGCCAGTCTTTACGGTCGTCCACTCTCTTATCTACCCGAGGGTGATTTTGCTCGTGCTGCTGGATTTCTTGCTGCCGGCTGCGCTCTGCAGCTAAGCTCTATCGTCCAGAAGGGTGTCGAGGACACCATACAGTGCATCCAGAACTGGGGAACCCTGGAGCGCGCCGTAGAGCTTGTCTTCCACAACACGGCGGACTTTGCCAACGATCCCTCGTATTCACGACCGTCTCACGAGATTCGCTACAGGTACGGTCCGGCTTCTCATGCTCTGATGGAGTACATTGTGGAGTGGATAATCAGGCACCTCCCAGTCGCGTACACCTTTGACGGCAACTTTCATGTCCCGAGCTACAGCCGGCTTCCTGACGTGGTGGGATCGCAACAACAAGCCGCGGCATCTGAGGAGGCTACCGCGCCCACGGTCCAGTCCCCCAACAAGGAGAAGAACCCTATGCTCAAGATGATGAAGTTTGGCGATTTGCCCCTTTCTGCCGCCACATCCAAGCCCCAGGACAATGGCGCCTCGCCGGTCAACGCCGCCTTTCCGGGCTCCCAAGAGCAGGCAAACACAATCATCTCTCGCATCCTTCTCAGCCTTCCCTTTGAGATCCTTCGGGATATCATTGAGTTCAAGGATGGCGGAAACGTCACGAGCTTGATGACCACTCCCCTGCGGCACAAGCTCTTGTCGCAAATCGTCGAAGAGCGAGAGAAGCGCCGCGTGGAGGTTGTGGAGGCTATCAAGGCCGGCCGATGGGGAGACGCCTCCATCAGGAGCCGCCTCGCCTCTGATGGAGAAGATGCGGGTTCGCAAAGGTGGGATGTTCTCGGGTGGAAAGAAACGTACGTATTCCAGGACGGCGCTTCCAAGGTATACCGCCAGTGGGAGCCCGTCCGCCTCTAGTAGGCCTGCAGATTCTCACTCTTTTTGAGGGCGGAGGTCTTGCCGCCATTGCCACATGGTTGGCTTTCGAACTTGTTGTTATCCGAGCCATGCATATACCCACGGGCATGCAACCCCCGATTTATTTTTCTCTTTATGATTGCACGAAGTTCCAGCTCTTGGGAAGGATTCCTCTCTACTTGGGGGACGAGCGGCGGCCTCTTCACTGGGGGGAAATACTAGGTCTCTACTACTATTATCTATTAGGTCATCTGGTTGGCAGGCATTGCGTTTGGTGTTGGAGTTGGTGAGGGTCAGATGTGGTCTGTACATTGCCCCGTTTCATATTTCTGTTTATGTGTTTTTAATGGGATTACAAGAAAAAAAGAATTCTGGGATTAGGGGCGTCGATGGGTTTGGGAAAACAGTTGATTTTTTTTTCCTCGTGTCTTTTTTTACGGTTATCGGCCGTGACAGCTCTCCAAGGGACTTGTCAAGAAAGACATGCGGTTTCCATTCTAATTGGGTATTCGTCCAAGGCTATGAGCTCTCTCTCTCTGGTTTTTTTCCCCCGGCTTTTTTTTGCAGCTTGGAGGCGTTGGTTTCTTTTAGGCTCCGGGTTCCAAGATGGCTAAAACAATGATATCTTCATGATGGAATTCGCCAGGTATACAAAGGCAGCAAGCAGTCCGATTTCCTATAATTGGAGAAAACCATGCGTGTATAGCTAGGTCTAATATCGCCTTGTTTACACACTCCTGCGAGAATGATTCCTATTTGCCATAACAGTAGTAGAATATTAATTACATGGCAAGGCTTGTCCACATTCAGCACCCTTGCCGACATTGCATCATGCAAAGGGGCCCGCCGGTATGATTACTCACAGAAAGAAGGTCCTGACTGTGCTGGCATTGTCTCCCAGATGCGGCATTGGGTGCGTGCGAGGTTCGGTGGAGGTGGGGATACCCCGGGACTTGGCGCCATGTTTACTTTACAGTAGTACACTGCCTCGGTTGTTGTTTGCACGTGCTGGGAATTTGTTATTGTAGCGAATCCAGTCTTTACTCAATCGTGGTTGTGCAAAGAAAGGAGGACGTCAGCCCCGATCATACGCCAAAGGAAGAAGAAGAAGGAGACCGCCCAAACGCCAACGCCAAAGCGAAACTGCGACATCTACACAGGGATCGACAGCAACACCTCAAACAGAAACATCTTTTAGCCTCTCATCATCTTTAGCTTTTCTTCCCGCTTCTCCTCGCCGGCAACACCGGAATATCCTGGACCTCGGCCATCAAATCGACCTACGCCGCCGCCAAAAACACGTCAACCAATTGAGCTTTATCTCCCTGCAGCTAGCAAACAGCCACCAAGCAAAGCAATATTCCAAAGGGGGCAAATAGAGTCAATCAAACACATTTTTTTTCTCTCTCTCTCGACTGCCTCATCCAAACATCCACCCACACGATCGATCGCTCGACATCCCTCACCAAAACCACAACCGAAATCCCGATCGGCCTCCAAAAAAAGACCATGGCGTCCTCGCCGGCGCCGTCCAGCCGGACAGGCGCGGCAGACCCCATCCTGCGCAACACCCTCCGCTACACCGTGTCGGCCCGCGAGTACGCCACCCTGCACAAGTACGTCATCTCGCGCTCCCGCGTCCTGAGGCGGAGCGCCCCCAGCGTCGAGACCGTCGCCCGCATGGTCAACGGCCCGGCTTCGGGCAAGACCACGGCCAGGATCGAGGGCGGTAGCAGCAGCGGCGGCGGCGGCGGCAGCAGCAGAAACAACAACAGCAGGAAGCGCGCGGCCGGCACCTCGGAGAAGAAGCAGCCCGAAGTCGACCCCCTTGCCCCCGTCAATGACTACAACGTCCGCGCCGTAAGGCACTCAATACGGGTCTTTGTGGCGACGAGCATTGCCATGAAGACCTGGGGTTTGATTGCCAAGAAGTTGATGGGTGCCAAGTTAGAGTACGTCTTTTCCATGTTTTCTTTTGTTCCGTAGACTATCGCGCCGACTGACAAAAAGGCTGACCCATCCATCTCTCTCTCTCTCTCTCTGCACAAACAGCCCAGCATTGGCGTCGAACAAGAAGGAGCCGTTCTACAAGTCACCCACCTTTCGCCTCTCCCTCTCCCTCAGCAGCATCCTCCTCCTATACCGCCTGCTGTTCCGCTTCTTCACCCGCCTGCGCATGCAGCTGCTCGACCCGTCCGCCGAGCCCTTTCGGCGCCGCAACCCCCGGACCGCCGGGACGCTGACGAGCCCCTACGCGCCCGCCATCGGCGCGTCGCTCGCCGGCCTCGCCCTCGGCGTCTACCCGGCGCAGCAGCTGCGCGTGTCAATCGCCATCTACACCCTCTTCCGCGCGCTCGAGTTTGGCTGGAACTGCGCCGAGGAGGGTGGCATGGTGTGGGGCTGGGAGAAGGACGCGCGGGGGGGCGCCGCCGGCGCGATGAGGAAGCGCGAGAGGCCGTGGTGGTGGGGAAGCTGGATGCTGCAGCCCTTTGCCTTTGGGCAGTTGCTGCACGCCGCCGTGTTCGACAGGGACTGCTTCCCCGCCACGTACGGAGACTTTATATTCAAGAGGTCAGATGTCTACGTGCAGCAGCGGCCGGCCGAGTACCCCAGGAACATGAGGTGGCCGGGGACGTATGCCATTGTCGACAGCTTGGCGAACATTGCCAAGCTTGACTGGCCGTGAGTACCGACTGGCTCTCCTGGTGAATATCCCGCAAACCGGTTGACATGTATTTACTAACGATGACATGATCTCCAGACCAATCGTCTCCCCGACGCTGTTCCCGGACAAGCAAAACACCCTCCCCGCCGGCCTCGAGGCCATCGCGCCCATCACCAACCGCGCGCACCCGCTCATCACGGCCCTGTCCTGCGCGACCCTCCACCCGCGCGACCCGTCGTGCGCCCGCACCTTCCTGACCTTTTGGCTGCGCTCGTACCCGCCCACCGCGCGCTTCTTCCTAGCCCTGTACGCGGTGATGGCCCTCCCGAGCATCCGCAAGCTGTACCACTCCCCGGCCCGCATGGTGCGGGGGCTCGTCGTCGCGGCGCTCTCCACCTCGACCTTTTTGACTGGCGCCATTAGCACCGCCTGGGCGAGCATCTGCTTCCTGCAGGCGTGGCTGCCGCGGGGCGCCCTGGCCACGCAGCGCTTCTTCCTGGGCGGGTTCGCGGCCGGGTTCTGGGCCTGGGTGGAGAGGAGGCGCGGCAGGGGACTGTTCCTTTACAGCGCGCGCGCGAGCGTCGACAGCCTGTGGAAGGTCGGCGTCAAGAGGAGGTGGTGGAGGGCGATGAAGGGCGGGGACGTCTGGGTGTTTGTGCTGGCCGTAATGCTCACCGGCGTGGTGTACGAGCGCGAC
Organism: Pseudopyricularia javanii; assembly: GCA_031001725.1. Taxonomy (NCBI): domain Eukaryota; kingdom Fungi; phylum Ascomycota; class Sordariomycetes; order Magnaporthales; family Pyriculariaceae; genus Pseudopyricularia; species Pseudopyricularia javanii. The sequence goes on from JARHUK010000629.1 coordinate 14,977, forward strand.
CCGGCGGCTGTCAGGGAGGCCGGGTGGCGGAAGGGCGTCAGCTGGGTGAGGGGCGAGGGGTTTAGGGACTGGGCCATTGAGGATGAGGAGGATTATGAGGAGGAGGAG
>JARHUK010000631.1:1162-40086 GCA_031001725.1 Pseudopyricularia javanii
GTACCTTTTCTAGTGCTACAAACATCAACACGGCGGGCGGGCAACAGGCGCAGTAGGAATCTTAACAGCCAGCCGTACCACCGCCCGCATCGCTGGCTTGAAGGGGTAGGTTTCCATTGCTTGCAAAATTTCCGGCCCCCGTTGTTGCCACATTATTTCCTTGAGCTTCTCTGGTTTCTAGTTTTGTGCTAGAAGGAGGGCTTCATAAAGCCCCCTTGGAGCCCTTTAGTGCCAGGCTTTGCCAGAACCTGAAGGGGGCGAGGGCTTCCACGCCGACTTACTTGCTCAGCAGTATCAAAATTCGCCAGTCTTGTGGAGCTAGGGCGCCAGGAAGCGGTGCAACAACCATGCACGCCCTTTAAGCAGATCCCCTCGATCTAGTTGAGGTGTAGAAGCCAAGTCCACAAGGCGAAATTGGACGCCCAGTAGCGTGACATAAGTGATTCAGTGAATCTGGCGTGGCGTAACCCATCGTCAAGAATAGGTTTATAGTGAATATTGCCTCGTTACGCATATTAACCGGGGCCAGGCTGGATTTCGAGCTGCGGCTCGTAAAGCATCTCGGCATAACTGATGATGTTCTCTATGGTTGGTGGCGGTGGGGCCTATGACGTTGGGCGAACGACCTGCTCCCGAACCTCCGCAGCAGCTGCAATCACCATGGCTCACACCCTAACATGGATGCTACCGTCTCCTCCCTATGGGTCTGGTGAGTATAAGTACTAGACAGACGCATTGGCGCGTGATCCCAGACGACACTCATATCGCTTGCCAACGAGAGCCATGCCCTCAAGATTAGCTGTCACCGCCAGGCTAAACTCCACTGAGATGAAGCAACAGAAGTGGAAGGTCCCATGATGTTCACGCCGTTTAGCTCTATCAAATAGAATTGAATTGTGCGTGGAAGCCTTACTTAATGGTCTCGACTGAGAAATAGAAATAGGGCTTGTTTAACGCAGAAGCGGCCAACGCTCTCAAGAGCTACATACAATAACCACATCGCCGGAGTACACTCCCCAAACTGCAAAGTGCGCGCGCGAACCGAAAACCCACAAACAAAGACAAAAGCGAGAGATCGCTAAAAGAAAAGATAAAAGTGAGAAAGGACTTAGAGGATTGTTATCCAATCTAAGAGCCGCAGAGCAATGTGTGAACACAGGCTGACCCGATTGTGGCGTTCGTGCCCGCGCACGCCTGTTCGTTTAGCTTCGTAACGGCGACATCGAATGATGCTTTTAAGCCTGACGGGCAAACAGAGACACCCCCCCGTGGTTGGCAAAAAAGATTAAGGCCCATGGCACATATTCCCTGCATTTGAGTCCTGGAGGGGATTGTAGCCGTCCCTGACGCTTGAGGCGAGGGAGCCGCCGAGGCGACAGCGGCCATGATTGTGGTGATGATGGTAATTGTAAAGCGCATTATGGTAGCTGGGTAGAAGGCTGTAAAGTGTCTGTTATGTTATGTTGCAAGGCCTTTTTTTAAAAGAAAAGAAAAAAAGAAAGAAAGAAATAGCAGAGACTATCAGCGAAATGGGAGAAATAATATTTGTCTTGGTAAAATCTCTACAGCTTTTATATACGTGTTCTGAAGGCTGCACCTATTTTTAACACGCTGTTCTAAATATAAAAAAAACCCTTTGTTCAAAACAACTTTGCTTACAAAGGTTTCAAGTGTGAGTGAAAGTTTATTTGTCAGGTCATACCATGTACTAATTACTATGTATGCACATAGTAATTATAAGTGGGTTAAGTTTGGGCTTTTTCAATGGCAACTTCGGACGGAACAGCATTGGTAAATCTAAGTTTTTCTTCGCTTTAAATGGAAAGCAAACCTCTATAAATTCGTTTAAGGGTAGTGTGAAACGCACTCAAAGCAGGATATAATATGTAGGTATGTAACCGAACGACGGCACCTATGCGTTGGAAACCAGGAGAAGTCGCAGCAAGATTATGACCAACTAATTATATACACCCGGGGACGGCGATCCTAGAGTTGCGACACATTTACCTTGCCTCAACTCTTTCCTATGTTCTTATATTTCTCAGGCGTGTCGTAGCTGCGTAGCTAACTTGGTTTAGCATATGTAAAAAGAGCAAAGCTGTATATGGAGCTCTCTAGTAAGTTAATATTTAATAGAGAATTGGCGCTCTTGCGACGGCAAGTCTTATTATTTAATAATTAGAAGGCCGGTTAATATAAAGAGTGGCTGGCTACGGTTAAGCGTAAGGAACTTCTTAATTTGACAACACGGTGTTAACCGCTTTACTTAAACTTTTAATTTTTGCTACGAGCGTATCCGCTGGACTCTTCGGTAGAATTTAGTATTAATAAGTTTAACGGATTGCGGAGTCTTGATAAATGTTATCCCAAATACCGAACCAGCTCTTCGCTATAATTATAAAAGGAGTAATGTGAGAGATTATTGGAATACAAACTTGATCCGGGGCCTTCTTTAGCGCCCCTGTGTAAAGAAAAAAGCTTTTTTTATTTCCAGCTCAATAAATGGCTTTGCAGCTTTATTAACTATCACCCTTCAAGCTACACATAGGATGAAAGAGTGCCTTGCTCGATAGATGAAGTAGATAATAAACAGCAGTATTACTCCCGATTTTCCCCGTAATAGAAGCTTCAGTATTACCAACACATTACAAAGGCGGCGCACTAGCACTTACTTGGTACTCGACCTAAACTATGAGATAAACTTCAAAGATAATACGGTGGCTGCTGAACGAAAGAGCGATGTATGGTCCTTCAGGGCTATCGTGTCGGGAGTTGGCCTAGTCGAAAAGTGTCTGGATTGATTGAGGAAGTTTTGAAAGTCAAGCCAAAGCGCCAGGGGCGGCTCCAGTTCATCCAAAATGCTTGAATGATTGGGGGGAAAATAATGTTTTACAATTACGCTCCTATTGTCTACTGAAAGTACTATGACTAGTTGGATTAATATCGAGGCTGACAAACGCTGGATGGGATGACGCCCAACATGGTAAATCCCCCGTATAACAGGCTTATAATATGTTTACCCTATGCAAGTGGAGCGGTGCGAGAGGCACCATACGTAAGCTAATATGGTAAAAATAGGTTTAACTATTCAAAGCTTGTAAATCTTTCGGGCATCCTGGTATGCGAACAGGCGAGTAAACGCAAATAAAAGCTCGGTGGTATCCTTTGCAAACCGTTGTTCATTCTCCTCACAATCACCAATCACTTCAACTTTACTGTTCTCCATATCAACCAGCAAATCAAACAATATTTTCCCATCCTCCGCTTTAGAATCACAACTACAAACCTCCAATATGCAGTTTTCCGCCATCAGCATCATCACCGCCTTGATGGCCACCATGATGGTCAACGCTGCTCCGGCCTCCGACACCCAGACCATAACCGTACCCGCTACTTGCGCCAATGGCTTTGCTGTCGCCTGCAGTCAAATCTCCAACGGCCAAGCCACTGGCGGCCTTACCAATCTTTGCCCGGCGGGTTTTACTGACGTTAACACCGTCGCGTCCGCTGACGCAAACGCAAGCGCTTGCAAGAACAAGAAGGTCGGGGACGCATGCACCCAGACCATTTCGTGCAGGAAATCATAAGAAACCAGAATGATTACTGTGCTGGGACACGAGCATCGAGCGGCTTTTCCCCATTTATCTTCTTTTATTTCTTGTTATTTTCTTGAATTTGAGAACACTTATGAGATCGGCGTCATATTGATAGCTGAGAATATCAAATGGATTTTTTATTTACCTCTGGCTACCAAGTTAGGATGCTTGATATGTTCGAAAACTTGACAACTACATGGAAATGTTTGCTACATATTTCGCAACGTGTTAAAAAGCGGCGCCAGGGTTCCAAAAGGCGGTGCGTTACAGGCCAGAGTGGCAGGGCAGGGTGGCACTTGTAGATGCATTCCAAATGCCAAATGCACGTGATGCCATCCCATGGCTTAATGACTTCACCGTCCAGAGATGGATGCTCTCATCCATGCAAAACAAAACGTGCAAAGCCTTGATCTTGGTCCCGGGGGGCGCCCCTTGAGACTGGGATATGTGACGTGCACACTGAAACCCGCCTGTCCGGTGCGGTTGCCACAGGTGGGCGAAAGGCCTAGAACATTTTGGACGACATTTTCTTCTAGTGCTAACCAGCCAATCGGGTGAAACTACCAGTGGGCTACAAATCCCCGGGGTTTCCCCCCATCAAGGCAGCGCCGGGACGCAGCTGGAGATGATCGGCACAACGACGGGCACTGCGGGCAGCTGAGTACCTGACGTCAGCGCCTTGGTTTGGAGATCCTGTTTTTTTATTTCTTCAGACGACGAGTGACGAAATTCGTGCCGGACATGACGGACGAGGATTGAAATAAAGGCGATTGGAAGCCTGCGGGTTTTGGTCAAAAGGAATGGGCAATTTGTAAAAGGTCGTAATAGTCTGTCCCGGCTGGCATTTAATCTATCTACTGTGGCATCCCTACGATCTTCTGTTCCTGTAAGTCCAAAGGTTGCAACCGAGACCCGAATGCACCGGTGACTGACTAGTTGCATCTGCAAATAACCAAGCATCATCACAATCTCCAGCTTTGAAATAAATACCCACCTAATATTTCTATACCTAAAACAAAAATACAAAATGCCTACGATGCTCGGTCTCACCAACGGCCACTCCCAGGCTGCCTCCAAGGAGGAGGACGAACCCAAGAAGAAGCCCCTCAACACCATCAGCCGGCGCAACCACGCCGACGCGCTCACCATGGAGACGCTCCTGTGGCGCGCCATCTGCGACGAGCCGAGGTCCGCGGGCGAGTACATCGCCGACGACTGCGTCATGCTCAACCCCGTCAGCTTCGGCACCGACGAGATGCTCGAGTGCAAGGACGACATCATGAAGCAGCTCAAGCAGGGCGAGAAGTGGGCCGGCTTCAAGATCGGCGACGACAAGCAGGTCGTCGAGGCAGGGCTGATGGCCGTCGCCAACCTTTACAGGATCGCCCTGTTCAAGCAGACCAAGAAGGGACCCGAGCAGGTCGACGCCATGGTCCACTCGTGCTGGAGGCAGAACGCCGGCGCTGATTGGCACCTCGTCAGCCACCTTGTCGCGTACGCCGACTGAGCTTTGTTGGCTGCGGCCGTGTTCGATGGACTTGGACGCGACATGTCAGGCGAAGGAGTTTGGAGCAAACTGGTCTTCTATTTATTCGTCCTGCTTTAATGCATGTAATTTTGATTCCTGCACTTTCTTCTTACTCGTTTTGTATCCATTAATTGCATCACCAAGTCCTACTGACCTTGTCGCTTTTGCATGTCGTCATTGACACCCGCAAGTCTCTTGCCAACGCATGGAAGATCAGACCCAGAAAACTATCGTCTGATGGATAAATGTTAGCCTTTATTTTACTCTCTCTTAAAAGTTCAAATGAAGTGGCTGTGAAGCTATTCCCAGTCCGCCGGCACGGACTGGGTATGACTCGACGGGTAGCATCCCGCTCGGCTACTACCATTGTCCCCGGATTTGACGACAAGGGGGTAAAGTACAGCGACTAATTCTGGGTATGCTCATCGACTCAGGGGTCGCCTTTCATACGCAATTCCATGCTCAAGTTTAGCACAAGGTTCATCGCGAAAGCCAAGAATACACATGGGCGTCCGGCCAGGATCTGGCCATCTAATCTTTCACATCATGCCAGAAGATTGACCCGCTGCTATCTTGCGATGCCAGGCACCCGGATTCCCACAATGGTGGAATGAGCTGTTCCCTTGTTCCCTAGCAAGGAAACCAATATAAACATGCTCACTGGAATGAGTGTACATAACGCTCAAAAGCCAAGCAGACGAAAACACTTAAACCTCCCTTCCGAGCTGCGATCCCTTTGCCTTGTCTCTCAGCCCTATCGAATCACTGCTTGAGCTGACCTCTACATACTTACCCTTCCGGACAAAGCCAGGGACGGGACACTATCAGGGAGGAACAAGTTTCGCCCCTCCGCCAACCAATATTCTTTCAAGATTGCCCATTCCATTCCCCGTACCCCCTCCCCCGTCGCTTCTTTTATCCTATTCCAAGATACACGACAACTATCCGCACAAAAAGCATCCCGACTCGGCCGTGTCACGCTCCCAAACACAAAGAAAACCTTACGACTTCAAAGAAACACCGTACATAACCGCGGCCTGAATCTGCAGCATAGACTCGTGTCAGAAACCCCGCCGGCTGGCCAGAGCCGACCTATTGGGGTATAAAGGTTGTCGCCGCATTCGGTTACCTTGGATTTTTAAAAAGGTTCACACAGCCTTCTTCGCAGACAAAAATCCTCATCCCCTCTGCTTCGGCACCCTTCGCCTTTTGCCTCCGGTGTCTGCACCATCACCAGCAACAGGGCAGGAAGCAACGCAGTCGGAAAAAATCGCGACGACATTCACTTCCGCTTCCCAAGAATGATGGTCTTCCACGCATCCACAAAAACGCCGCTGTACCTGGCGGCGTGGCAGCCGACCAACGCGGGCCATTACGCCGGCACCTGCATCTTCCTCGTCCTCCTCGCCACGGTCGCGCGACTCGTGCTCGCGTTCAAGCCCGTCGTCGAGAGCAAGCGGTGGCGCGCGTCCTCGTCGCACCTCAAAGTGGCTTCGTCGGCGGCGGAGGGCCTCTTGCTGTCCAAAAGTCCGCCAGCGTGGCTCGTCACGTTGGAGAGGGCGCTCTACGACGTCCTCGTTGCGGCGCTGGGCTATTTCATGTGCGTGTGCTTCCTCTTTTTGCGTTTGCGTCTGTACATTGGGGCAGGAACTTGTGCTGACTCTGATCTATCCTGTTAGCATGCTCGCTGTCATGACGATGAACGTCGGATACTTCTGCTCAATTCTCGGCGGAGTCTTCTTCGGCGCCCTGGCTTCGGGCAAGCTGATCAAGAACCAAGATCCCGAATGGCTGCCCTGCTGAAGTATGACGGCAGGGAGATCTCATAGAAAAATGAATGGATCATGACGGTCACAACCGCATTTCTAAGTCTTCACTGACCCTGTTCAAGTTTTTTTGTGTTCCGACTTTTTTGTATTTAGTTTTTTGTTTACCCGATACCCAATGAAAATCTAATGACTTGACAATGCTTTTACCTGTTGCTATACTTTTGATTTCACTCCATACCATGTAGTGTTTACTGCACCGCATAGCGAAATTTCCGCTCGGCGAGCCCCTATTCTCTTCCCTCGGCAAACGCCGGATGCTCAAGGACGAAAGTGGCCCTTGTTCTCGACCTCGACCACGAACTGAGTCTGGACCCGGATCGCACCGTTGCCGTTGCTGTGGCCGCGGTCTCCCACAATCCTCCTCGTGCTAGCCGCATCAGCAGCGCCCAAGCTCTCGTCGCTGTCGCCCCCTTCCAATTCCCTGCCATAGATGCGTGTCTCGACGCCAAAGTTGGACGCCGCACCGGCGCCTCCCTTGGCCTTGCCGCCGTCCCGCTCCCCGAGCTCCAGGTAGCTGTTATTGCCCGCGGCTTCGATGTCGCCGCCGCCTGTGTTGCCGGGCGTCTTGTTGCTCTTGGATCCCGAGAGCGACGTCAGGCGCGACAGGGCACGGTCTAGGAGCGGGCGGCAGGCTGGGAGGTTGGCGACCAGCAAGCCGATGCCGACCTCGGCCACGGCCCAGGCGAGGATGATGGCGAGGTTCTCGATGAAGCGGGTAGCGTCGTTCATCAGGAGGAGGTAACGTAGTCGTACAATGGGGGCGATCGAGGCACTATTACGGGATGTTAGCCTGGATGTTCGAAGACTCTTCTATCTTTCTTTACCTAAACCAATACCAGGTCTCGCTTGGGCTGCCACTCACAAGAAACCGAGGCCGAGCAGGCCGATTACGGAGAGCTTGACACGCTTGGACATTTGCAGCCTCCAGATCAGGGCGGCGGGGAGCAGGGCAAATATCCAGTCGGTCGAGATGGAGACGGCGGCAACGAGGAAGGAGAGCGCAGTCTGGATCTCGCGTGGGTGACAGTATCCCTCCATGTCAGTATACCAGTTCTTTCTATTTCAAGCAAAAGGCATGAAAATTAGCAATGGCAGGAGAAAGAGCTGCGTACAAGGGCAAAACACATACTGAACCGGGGTGCATCCAAAGAACAGGAACATGCCGGTTCCGCCGGTGCAGATAGTGACCAGCGCCAGGCAAGTGTGGATGAGAATGGTCACCCAGCGCTGACCACCACCGATGCGGATGAGGGTGAAGCCAATGGACCACTTGAGGGTGACCAGCACAAAGCACCATGACTCCTGGAAGACGTAGAACCACTTTTTTGTTGAAACAATCAGTCAGTACCATCGACAGAACAAACAAGTATGACGGGAGCAAGCAGAGCAGATAATGAATTCCACGATTTACTCACACGCAAAGAGTTCACCACCTGCTCCGACGTCAGGGTGTCGTCTCGCTGTCCGACTCCGCTCCACGCCATGCCTATCGTCGAAACTATAGTGACAAGCCATACGGGCTTTCATTACTGTCAACAGATGCCAAAGACAAGAAAGCATAGGGTGGAAGCTAGAGAAAGTCTTACCACAGTGGCCACCATGGACCAGTCATCCGGTCCCCATGTCTTCTTCTTCGACCTGATCCAGAACCGGAGGGCCATGCTCAGGAGACCAAGAGGCAGTGGTATTAGGGCCGCAGCCGCCATGTCTGGTGAAGTTGGCGGTTGCATCTTTTCTGAATATCTGTCGGTGCAGCTTTATTGGATTTCAAGTTTGTCCGTGAACAAAGAGCTGTATTCCTCAAGAGAACCACCAAAATTGATCGAGAAAGAAGACCAGACTTGCCGATTCAGTCAGAGATAAAGACACATTGAATTCTTCCCCTGGTGCTTCAAGTAGGAGGACAAAGACGCTACATATCAAAGCAATACTGTTGTGAAATTTCAGTGCCCTGCAGAGCCCATGAACGTTAACATGAAACGATCTTCACTTCTCCATCCAACCCATATTAATCATGACACGGGATTAGCACATCAAAAGTGGTTTTGGAAAATTCTGGACCATCACTCTTCTGTGGGCTCCAGACCTGTCAGGAATGAGCAGGTCGTTCTGCCCTACCCGGGTTCTGCGCGCGGGAGGTTCCCATATTGCGCTAGTTTGAGTCAACCCGCGGCCTGTCCGGCCCCATCGCCCGGGACTATCATTGCCACTCTAGGTTGCATTTTCCCATAAAAATGCCGCGAGATCGGCATTTGGCTCCTCTTCACCGTTCTGTCTTCACCGGATCGTATGTTATGCATCGGATAGATACGATGTGCGTCCTACTGTTCGGGGAATAAAGGCTTACCTAGAGCGAGAAATCCAAAAACCAATGGTGTGAGTGGGAAGCCAAGCAAGGCGCCTCTGCAGCGGATTCGATTTATGGAGCTTTCGGGAGAAAGACGTGTTGGGGACAGTAACATACTGCTGCCAGAGTTTTTATGGTAACCTACTGAGCACTGGAATACCAAACAAGCTGCCGAGTCATTAACAGACGTCAAGATATGGTGGATATGCCAACCTTTTTTTTCGTCCTTTTCTCCGTTTTTCCCCTTGTATCTGTAATTACCTGACCCGCACGAGATCATCACGAAAGCAGCCACAAAGGTCTGCGGCCAAGGGCCTTTGAAACCGAGCAGTGGATAAAACATTTTCAGTAGGATTATTGCACTAGGGGGTTGTTTGTGGACATCCTCCATGGCCTTCCTCCAGCACTATGGAGGGGGGACTGCCCAGTTCTTGCAATGGCCTATTGGGATTGTGATCGGCGAGCAAGAGTGGAAATCTTGAGGAGCATCAGGAGTAGCTTCACTGAACCATGAGATCAGTTGCCATTCCATCCTCTCGGCAGCAGCCAGGTCCACTTATGCCCACAGACGATATGCGGCCCGCCGAGCAGACTGGCCGGATCCTCAACAGCGACAGCAAGGTAACGGGTAGGACGACGAACAAGGCTTCGAAGCGCGAGGGGGGGAATAGAAATAGCGGAGGTCTTTCACCAGTCGAGGACGGGCTTTTCCTGCCCCCCTCACCATCACACCCACTTCAACGCATATAAACCCTTCCCCTGCCTATCAAGCCCAATACCAAGCCTCTTGAGTTTCAATACAACTCTAGTCCTCGCCTGTATCCACGCAATCTGTCTCGTCCCCGCATATTCAGCAAGAAAACAAGAAAACATGGCGCCCTTCAGAGTTTTCGACGGCAAACTCGCCATCGTCACCGGAGCTTCCCGCAGTATGTATCCGTCTACCACCCAAATCCCGCTCGCTTCTCTACCTGAGCTGACCCTATCCCCCTCCCAGGCTTCGGTGCCGTCATGGCCGAGCACTTAGCCAGCCGCGGCGCCAACGTCGTCATCAACTACGCCACAGAGGCCTCGACGCCCAAGGCCGAGGCCCTGGCCAAGAGCTTCGAGGAGAAGTACGGCGTCAGGGCGCTCCCCGTGCTCGCGGACCTGTCCAAGGTCGATTCGCCGCAGAAGATCGTCGACGCGGCAAAGGCGCACTTTGCCGACGCCGCGACGGGCGCGTTCCAGATCGACATCATCGTCAATAACGTCGCCGTCGTCAATGCCGCGGGCCTGGCCGACCTGGACCTGGACCTGTTCCAGACCACGTTCGACATCAACTGCCGCGCGCCTGCGCTGCTCGTCAAGGCCGCGATCCCCTACCTGCCCCACGACCGTTCGGGCCGCATCGTCAACATCACGAGCGCCACCACCACATGGGGCGTGTGGTGGCAGACGTCGTACGCGGGGACCAAGGGCGCTCTTGAGGCCATGACGCGCGTCTGGGCGCGCGAGCTGGCCGAGAGGGCCACCGTCAACTCGGTCGCGCCGGGCCCCATGGACACGGGCCTGTACTCTTCGCTCCCTGACGAGCCTCGCGAGGCCCTCCGTCCCTTCAACAACCTCACACCTCTGGCCAAGGCCCGGGAGGATGTCGACGGTCCCGAAGTGATGGAACTGGCGAAGAGCATCGGCGGCCGCCCAGGTTACCTCGAGGAAGTTGCTGGCGTCGTCGGCGTCGTTTGCCTGCCGGAGAGCGGTTGGATGACAGGCAACCAGGTAGGAGCGAGCGGTGGTGGCCACTTTGTCAGGTAGATCAGTCTAGCTAGACGCGAATAATGAATGCTTGACGATATGACTGCAGGACATGATTGGTCTCGTTTTTGCTAGAAATTTATTGAGGTTCTTCTTGCCCGTCACCAAACATCAAAGGCGGTATATCCGCCCACAGGAAACTGAAACGCATAATGGGTACCTGGTTTATTAGCCGACAGGCTGACTACCTCATCTGCGAAAACGTCGGCAAGCCCGCAGTTATGGGCAGAGCAGTTGCCATAACCCCGCCCTCGGACTGAGCCGCCGCAGGACTCGTTATGGTCGAGTTCTCCTCCCTGATAGCCGCAGGGGCCGCGCCAGTCACTAGTGTTACCCTCTTGCACTCAGTGCCCCCAAACTCCCCACCATAACCGGTAGAGAGCCCCAGTTGCAGTCCGCAACCAAGCCAGTTCCTCATGTCCTCGTATGCGCACCACAGGCCGCTATCGCTGCTGCTGCTGCAGTTCAACTCTGCATAGCCTCGCTCGGTCATGTTGGCGACCAGGGCCCCGTCCACGAACCAGAGCGGGCTCGTGGCCATGTCGGTCTTGTTCTCCACCACGGCGACGATAGCGTTGTCCAGCGGGCCTTGGACGCCGACGGCGCACAGCCTGCCCGAGCCGCCTACTGCGAACAGAGACGAGCGGGAGGATTGGCTTGTGAACAAGATTGAGTTCCCGGAGAGGCGCAGAAACCAGTTGTTGATGGTACCGCCATCCTGGGACACCTGGACGGTGAATGGCGTGGATGTTTCGCCACAAGTCTTGTCGATGGTGGCGGTCGTTCTCGTCGACGTCTTGTTTGCGCAGCGCGAGATGGTGCCGTTGCGCCAGCGTGCTGGGGCGGTAGTGTTGGGGAAGCGCGCGCCCGATGTCCCAGTTGCATTGAGAAAGGCAAACGGGGGACGGGGAGATGTCGGGTTGGCCAGGAATTTGGTGCGGTTGGCGTCAAACTGAGTAGCATTAAACTTAGTGGCGTTGAATGAGGTGCTGTTGGTATTACTGCCCAGCTTCGCCGTGGAATTGGAGGCTGGATATATCCCCATCCCGTTTGATGCCGCCGACTCGGTCTTATTTGAGAATGGGAATGGTGCCGGCTTAGTCGTCGGGACGGCATCCTCCACCGTGTGAGGAGCCTTTGACCCAGTTCCGCTGTGCAGTCCTACGCTGCTTGCTCGAGCCAGTGTACTATTCCCGAACACAGGTGAGCTTCCATTAACACTACGAACCCCAGTTGCAAGCGCGGCCCTGGTCGTGCCAATGGTGATATTAGAAGTAGCCCGGGGCCCAGACGACGCAGCCGAGCCGACGAGGTTCACAGCACGACTTGTCGCATTACGCAAAGTGGCAGTCGCTGTGGCGTTGACAAATCGCGTCGCATTGACATAGTGGCTAAGCACCTTGGTCCAGGTCTCAAAGTCCGTAACGAGCACGGTCGACGTCGTCGTGGGTGCGCTGGCCGTCGTGACGGTGGAGTTCACGCCCAGACACAGGCAGGCGGACTGGTAGGCCGATGCGGATGAACACTGCGACGCGTATCCGGGTGTCTTTGTTGGAAACACGGCCGATGCCGATCCCGACTCACGTTTCCGCAGCCTGTCTACAACATCGTGCTCCGACGCCCAAGCCTTCCACGGCTCGGCTTTGGCCCTCCTTTCCAGTTGCAATGTGCCCGTGGTCACTGTCTCGGTTGCTGTTGTCGAGGTGGTGTCTCTCGTGACTGTCGAGGTCGAGGTGACGCTGATTGTGTGGAACTCGGTTCTATTCACGTGCGCCGAAACGACAGTTAGTTTAGTTCCCTGCGTCCATTGTCGACTGACTCGGTCCTTTGTTGAAATAGAGCTGATGGCGGCGGGACTAAGCGAACCTCGTTGCCGGCGTTATAGTGCCGCGGAGGAACGACACGCAATCGGCCGTTCCATTGAGGCGCGTTGAGGCTGTCGCCTCGACCTTTGCGACCGCTGCAGGCGTTGAGCAAAGTAGAGGTTGTCAGCAATCAACCTTGCATCATTGCAGCGACGCCGCGGGGACTTACCGCGCAGGCAAGCGTCAGTCGTGCAGATCGACGACTCAGCTATTGCCGCAGCTGGCGCCGCGACACCAAGTACAGCTAAAAGAAGATGCATTGCTCCGACTTTTCACCATTTATCTACGGGATACATCACCTAAAAGACTAGTGGAGGGGAGTGAAGAGGACAAGGGAGCAACAGCGCGTCGCCTCCAACTCTCCCTCGAAACAAACAACAATCTCGATCGTAGTTCCGCATCGCAGCAGTCTCCCAGCTAGTACCAATACGGCGAAGAGGTCCGACTGCCAAATGGATGACGACCCGCGTTTTCCGTTTCATCGCCGGTTGCCGGTTCTGGTTCTGTGCGTTGCGGGGGTAAGAAAAAACTTGGATTTGGAGCTTCCAGGCTTGGGTCTCAACAGGGGATATTATGCCCGGAACAGTTCCCAGCCAATTACGTGGGAGTGATATAACTCGGAAACAGGGCAGCAGCACATCGTTGAGAGCTGGCCGCCTTTGTAGTGTGGCATCCAAATTGCTTTGGCACATATTGATAATCTGCCTGTTATACATACTCATCTGCTATTGCGTGCGCCTTTGGTGCTGCCCTGGCGCATGAGATTGAGACACTGACAGTGATGGATGTCCTGATGTCATGTTCGCGTTTGGCAAGTTCAAATGTGTTGCAGTTTTGTATAGTATTGCATCGACAGCACATTTCCTTGTCTTGCCAGTGCTGTTGTTTAGTAGATAGTCACATATTAAAGGCAAAGCATTTGTAGTTCGCTTTCACAAGATAGGAATCTTGTCGGGCGCTTTCGCTCCTGTCTATGAAAATATGTATACAAACAAAGGGGATTTTTGCCAACAGAGAACGACTGGGCGGGTATAGGGCAGGCGGCGATATGGCTTGAACCCATGGGGTTGGGTCGAAGTAACTGAGAGGCCATATTTTGTCACAGCATGATCATTCCCGGCGGCAAGGCCACAAGGGCAGTAGCGAAGTCGATACCATCGCACAATAGAGGTGGGGAGCACTAAGTGTATCCCAAACTTCCATGGAACCTGCACAACCGCATGCTATGTTTCGCGCTCCAGACCGGGAGTGAGTAGCCATCGTAGTATACAAAGTATTCACTTACCGCAGATCATTATTGGCCAGTAACAGCATGAGTTTCTTTGTGATCACGGGTGGTCATTTAGCGGCATCCTAGGATACGGTTAGCTTGTCAACCGGCACAGCGAAACTGCACCACCATATGAGTAAATAAAAGAGTAGCAAAAATTTCAATGTAGCTGCGAAGCAACACTGTCCTGATCGTACTCACGAACAGACGATGTCGTACAAAATAAAGTTAGAAAGCATGTTGCATGGGGTATATGGGACTTATATACAGTGGGCAGCGGTAGAATGCTGTCCCGTGGGAAGTAGGTACGGGGCCAATCATAGCGGAACTGTTATCCACACCAACACGATACCATACCACAACACATGTGTTCATCAACCACCAGTCTAGATTCCTACAACTCGCTCCTTCTACCCCTGGTTCTTGATCGCGTCGTATCAAAGGACTTTTGTATCCTACCACTAGTGACTGCAGCACTGTGGCTTCTGCCCTTGCCAGGCGGGCTATAGTCGCGGCGGCGTGATCGGGCCGGCGACGGCGATTGTGTCTGGCTGTACTGTTTTTCCATTTGCCGACGACTGACGATGGTTACTGTAGTGTTCAATGGAGGCCTAGATGATGTGGCGGCGTGCGATAGTGGGTGTGTTCGAAAGGGGGATGTTGCTGATCGACCTGGAAATCGTGATGAGGGTGTGAAGAGTGAAGGCGATGGCCTTGCCTTCATGAAGAAACAGTCGCCGGCATCAGTCCTGGGTTTGGGGGTTGGTGTCTCGGAGTCTTCCAAAATGTCATCCTTAGATAGCGTGGTTCGTTGGGGCGAGAGGTATTCGGCTTCATGGCGGATGATATCGACATCCTGTTCCGAGAGCAACTCCTTCTGGTGTTGTGTCTCTAAAATGTCAGACACGCTCGAGGCAGAAGTCTGTGAGGCGCTGTCATCGTGAAGTGATGGGCACGAATCTTTGAGCCTGAACAAGTCGGGTTCGGAATCAGAGAAGGATAAGCTGCGCGCCGGTGTGGGAACAAAGTTGAAAGAGTATTCGTCAGTGCGTGCAGCAGACTTTACCGATGCGCTCTCCGACCAGGAGGCTGGGGAGACATGGTTCTGCTCGTCCGCTTCAAAAGGGTCCTCGAAAGAATCGAACTTCGCATCAAGCTCATCGTCAAAGAACATAGAGTTCTCCGTGTGCGAGGTCGAGTCATCAGCAATGCTCTCGGAATCTCCCGACAGCGACGAGGCGGATGAGACGTCTGACTGGTGCCATGGGTGATCTTCGGGTAGGTAGGATGCAAAGTAGCGAACAAGAGAATCGAGACTCCGGGTGCGAAAGAGCTGTACAGCGTGTTGCCACTGTTCGCTGCCAATAAGCGCAGGGTTGGCGATGATCTCAAAAGATGCAGACTCTAATGATTTGTTGAGTTCCTTGAGACGGTACTCCTTGCGGGCGGCCATGAGAGAGTGGAATTCGTCGGCATCAGAGGCCTCGTGGGAAAGCTCAAAGACATCGTGCTGAAAGGCGACCGGGTCGGAGATGTATTGCACTGTGGTGTTGTATTTGTCGTGCAGCTTGGTGAAGAGGTCATCCCTTTTCAACCCAAACTTCCAGTATGGCCATCGCAGGTCTGGATCATCCATACTATGGTCGGTGGTTGATAGATGGGGTTTTGGTTGGGCGTCGAGCCTTATTCAAAGCAGGTAGCTGCGTTTGACGGTGTCAATAGACAGTGGGAGGAAAGATTGGGTGGATTCGGTGTCTGTTTGGTGACCCTCCAGGGCCGTGAGGGTGTTGGGTGGTCGTAGACCGGGACTTTCTAGGACATGAGAAGGTCTTTGCGTCCATCTAGGTGAAGCGGGTTGTGCAGAACATCTTGTCTATTTGTCGTGAGGTAGGTCGGTTGGTAGGGAGGCTTCAAGGGCAGCCGGTGGTGGATTGACGATGCTGTTGGGTTGGGAATGATGGGAGAGTGATGGGAAGTGACGGGGGGAGGCTTTCAGTCGAGTCGTTCAAACGTTCTGGCTGCGCAGGTGCGTAGGAGTCAGTACAAATGTGGGCGTCGCCCGAGATACCCAACCTTTACCCCTTGGCTCAGCCCGTTAACCATTGGCAGGGATAGGCTGACGGATTTGGCCAAGTCGCGCAAAAGCATTTACTACTAGGGTTGCATTTCTGCATTATTGCATGGAGCTAGTCCCGCTTAAGTCTAGCGTTCTACGCCGTCATTGGACTTAACCCAAAATGTCTCGATTGCATTGTGGCTCCACACCTACTTCAGCGAGGCAACAACCAATCAATGCGCGCTGGGTTCGTCACACGCATGATACTCTCAGAACCACCCACCCTTTGAACTAAAGATTTTTTGGGGGCGAGGGGGGCTGGACACTTCATCTCACACCCATCTCAGTTATCCTCGGTATCATGCTACCGCCATCGACTTGCTTGTGTAAATGAGTTCAAACGTCTTGAGAACTCGTTTATTCGTAATAAAATAAAAAAGGGTAGAATGGCTAAGATTTGTACTGTACCTATCTATTTAACTATGTTTATCACGTGTAGACAAAGGAGAAAAAATGGATGACTGTGCCATCGACGATGGAATGATTACTGTATCGGTTAGCATTATGAATGCGGATGCAAGTGTCCGGTTGCACGTTGTTTGGGAAAATTCCGTGTGGGCGGCAAGTGTCATCAATTTTTACCATAGTTGTGTTGTAATCCTTTCAATTTGTCGGGGCTTGTTGCTCCTGATCCATTTTGCGGGAAGACTCAACCAATTATTTACAGCCAGGCGGGCATGGGTGGGACGTAATCATGCACAGGCCCTGCTGGTAGCCTGATTTGATGCCTTGGCGCCTAAGTCACAATTCTTTCTAGAAAATCCTTCCACGCCCAGCCGTTTGAATGTAAATCCGCTCCGGCACACCTGCCACTCGCTCTGCCACGGGTGCAGGGGCCTGGCAGCTGGGACAGCTGCCGCCAGCTGGGGCACAGTGCTTTTTCAAGCCACATAGCTCTGCTCAGCCACCTCCTCGCATAGGGTTACACGCTGCCCAATTCGACCTGATTTCATCTCCAAGCAACCTCTTGATTCCAAAAAGGCACCTGATACCTCCGTCGATGCTCACCTGGCCATCTGCAACATGCGCTCACCTATATTCGCTACCATGTCTGACTATGAAGCCGGTCAATGACGTCGTTTTTCGATTGGCACTTCTGGCACGAACTGTCACCATCGTCCAATTTGCATGCTGGAGTTGCTTTGCGCGCAATGGCATCTCTAAGAGCGCGGCTTCCTTCCGACAACCCCGGTCGACTCTCCGTTAGTGGCGCAGCTCATTGGACCGAAGCGTTCGGCGGGCGACGGGCACCTGCATACAGAGGCCACCCACACCAACTCAGCCATGACTCTAACTGCCAGGAGCGCCAGGCCTGGTGAGGCTGAGTTGAGCGAAGCGCTGCCGCCTGCTGGATTCCCCCCGCGTCAGCAGCCCTCCCGCTACCCTCTGGTAATTCACAAAGTGCTGTCGCATCTGACTGTTTCTCCCGTCTTCCCTGTTCTTCACCATTTCCTTCACAATTTGGGCCATGATCACTTGAGCCCGGTGCGAGTCCTGACTATGGTCTCGGGAAGCGCATCTTGTTCCATGTTTCCCTTTTGTTCCTCGTGTTCTTTTTGACACTTCTGTCATCTGCAGCCAAGCTGGATTCTCCCGTCCAAGCGCCTCTATTTCCCCCTGCGTTCGTGCCTTTTTAATAGTTGGCCAGCGTCGCTTTTTTCGTCTGCACAAACCTTGTCCCGCGCAATTTTCACCCGTCGCATCTGGAATCCGTCCATACCTGCAACATTTGTCAAGCCACCACTAAAGCAAGCATATCTCCCCTTACACACAACGTCTGCTTACTTGTGCGCCGGACAACTCATTCGAAAAATCACTTGTTCAAACCAGTCATAAGAAAGGAAGTGTGGTTGTTATTTTTCTCTTGTTGGCCATTCATCTCCTTGCCGCCGTTCCTCGCGCATCGGCCTAGTCATTTACCGGCTGCGTGCCTGTTTTCTATTCGCTCTACAACGGCCCCTTGTTGGCCCCAGGCGCAGTGTTGCTCCTCGTCATTCAAGCTCTCCTCTGTGTCACCCCGTTCCTCATCACGGCTCCCACTCGTTTGCGCATCCTCGAGCATCTGGCCAGGGCTAGCGGTCGTTTGTTGAGACGCCTCAGACGACGGCGGGGCTTGGCCTCCTACCGCCCACCGGGGCTGGAAGCCATGGCGGCTGGCGGGGACCCAGTCGGCGCTTCCGACCCAACGCAGTCCTTCACCGAGAAGACGGAGCCGTTCTCTCAGTCAGAGTTCGATGCGCGGATGCAGAGCATGAGAGTGCAGCAGGAGTCATTCCGCTCCGAAGATTCCGGCACCGTACACCTGGACGAGCTGGTAGTACCACCAGACAAAGACATACGGACTCTCGTGCGCCCGCTCCGGGCCCGATCGGTGTCGCCCGGAAACCTCGACAACTGCGAATGGCTTGCACTTCACGCAGAGGTTGCATCTCCCGAAGGCGTTGACCAGCCCCAACACAGGGTCATGGCTGTCACGCAGACGTCCAAGGACATCAAGTTCTCCGTTAGGATTCCAGGCAGCAGCGCCGCCATGTCGGGCAGCCAATCACAAGACGAAGGGGCACTTGCGCCCACCTTGTGGTGCGAACTGTACTACGACCCCGCCAGCGACAACCAAATTCTCCGCAATAAATCCGACATCCCTATCTCATTGACACGCCTTTCACAACTACCGCCTGCTAGTCCGGGCGTGGAGTACCTAGTGTTGCCCGAAGACGTCAAGGCCTTGCCTCCAGGCACTTGGAGAATCGGGGTTGACGATGTTGATGTGCTGGACTTTAGGATTCTGGAGAAGAGGTCGGCTGCGCTTCGACTCCCATCAATATCGTCGTCAGAGTCATCTCTTAGCGAAATGCTCAATTCCTCAGGAAAGCGATCCTTGGACGAAGATGACGAGACACCACTCGGACCCCATCCCAGGCGCATTCGCAGCAACCCAAGATCCCCAGGCAAACAGGATGGAGTCATTGAGTTTCTCCCCTCTAGGGCCGATCGACTTGTCTTCCCGCTTCCGGCTGCATCAAGCACGAAGGAGGTTGTTGCCTTCAACGGTCACCCATTGCTAGACATAGAGCAGGGCGACACTGTCGACATACCAGGCGGCTGCGAACTGGACACATACCGAATAACAAAACTGGACCCTATCGCGTCAACTGCTCTGTCCAGTGTATTCAGGGGTCTTGTTGATCAGCACCCAGACGTCCCCGCTGATTCCGTCATCACAGTGAAGGTCCTGAAAACACGACCACCACCTACGCCAAACGGAATGGTGCGACCACAGGACAACGAGAGGACTCTGATCCGTCAGGCGGATATTTGGCAGCGCGAGTTTCAAGCACAGGAACTTCTTCACCATCCAAAAATTCCCAAGCTGTATGGCGGTGACGCGCGCTTCCTGGCGTTGTACATGGAGCATGTTCCAGCCCCTGATCTACAGCAAAAGGGCAAATGGCGAGGTCTAAACAATGACTTCTTTGTGGGCACCCGTGACGATGCTCGCCAAATTTTGATTGACATTGGGCGGGCACTTAACTACATGCACTCACGGAACCGGGCGCACAACGATGTCAAGCCGGCGAACATACTCTATTCGCGAGAACGAGGTGCTGTACTCATCGACATGGGCCTATCAACACCTTCACGAAGCCCGGGTAGCCCAGCGGGTACGCCATACTACATTCCACCAGAGTTCTTGGGGACAAAGCTTCGCGGACCTGCGGGAGATGTTTGGGCGCTGGGTGTAACCATGCTATACGCCCTGAAGAAGCTGCCGCTGCCCGATGCGCGCGGGAGCGTCAGACCCAACCAAAGGCCTCTACATTGGCAAATCGCCGAACTCAACAAGCCACAAGGAGCACGGCAAATCCTTCCTGCTCAAGCTGCTAGAGGGCAGGCCAATCAGCAACAGCAACAACCAATGAACGCGGTGGCAAAGATGAAATGCTGGTTAGCAGAAGTCAACGAGGCGAAGGAGCGCTTGAATACTCAAGATATTGTGGAGCTCTTGGTTTCCAAGATGCTCATCCCGAACCCGACGCAGCGCATCACGATGAGGAAGGTTATTGCCGACCTTTACACTGAGCAACAACAGCGAGCTACGCCGAGCTAGGTCGGCTCGGAGTAAGATGGATACGACCTATTGAGGAACGTTACAAAGGGTAGGAAAAGGTAGGAAATGGGCTGGGATCATTTGGTTGTTGTGCATCTATGGCTCTTGATGGCCATTGCTTCTACTTGCTAGTTTCTGTTTTACATATATACCTATTTGTTACAGGCGGGCGATGTTGGTTTTGGCGTGCGAGATATATACCTATATTGTTGTCGATGTCATGGATTTCACGGCTTCCCCATACCCTGCTTGGTTCCGGGGGTGGGCTCTCCTACTGGTCTTTCTGCGTCTGGCTTTTTACATTATGCTCCTTCATATAAACCCAAATGCACCATACAAGGCGGTATCATCCCACTCACCGCAAAAAGAATATATTTTGCATATAATATTACAGCTCTGCGCCTAATCGGTGTTTGTCGCCTGAATGATGGCTGTGCCAATATGAGGGACATAAATTGTGTCTGGGTGCAGTAGAAGCAAGCAACTGACTTGATGTTGATGGAGCTGGCATTTGCTCGTCATCTTGTCGAAATAGTCAACGTCTACAAGCAGATCTAGGATGTTAATACTTGGCACCATATCAAATTACCCATCCATGGTATATTCGATCAATGCGAATATCAAAATCGCCTCTTCTTGCTCGGCCAATTGCGGAGTGGTTTGCAGCCTTCCCGAGGAATAAAACGGATAGAGACAAATAAGATACCAAGCCGAGGAGCGAACTGTCAAGCGCAATGATTATACTCCGGCTGGTGCAGATTCGTCATCTAGAGAACCATTACAAGGAAAAAAAGCAGAGCAGGAAGTAGACTGGGCGTGTGTGTGTCTGAATTAAAAATAATATTTGCCTGCTACGGAAACCCTAGCCGAGTCCTCCAATCGTTAAAGTATGTGCATTCCATCATGAACCCCCATCACAGACGTTACATGGCCTTTTTTTTTAAAGTGGTTTCCTTGCTCCCATTACAGGCTCATGCCAAACGCAAAGACGGCGGCCAGACCGACGACCGAGGTCATAAGGGAGGTGGAGATTCCGTAAGCGGCAGCGCCTCCCGTAGCGGTAGGGGTAGGCGTGGGCGTGGTGTTGGTGCCGTTGGCGGAGTCTTCAGAGGGGCCGGACTGGACCTGGAACGCCTCGACGTGCTCCGAGGTCTTGCATAGGTCACCCGAGAGGGTGGTTGCGTTGGCGCGGAAGGTGATGTCGGCGCACTGGTAGTATAAAAGTTAGCTTTTTTTCTCTGCATTTACTGGGGTTTTTTCTAAGCTTTAGCAGATCAAGGTGTTGCTTACGTTGTACAGCGCGGAGCCGTGGTTGGTGGTGACGACCTGGATGCTGGCGCGGTCGCCGTCCTTGGGCGTGAAGCCGGCGGGCAGCTGCAGCTTCTCGACGCACAAGGTTCCGTTGCCCGTCACGTTCCAGAAGGTCTCGCCCGAGAGCGAGTAGTTGAAGTTGGTGACGGAGCCCTCGCCGATGCTGAGGCCGAGGTTGACGAAGAGGTAGGTCCAGGGGTGGTGCAGGTCCAGGACGAGCGAGCCGCCGTCCAGGGGCCAGTCGGTCACGTTGTTGCCGGTGACGTTGGACGGCACGTTGGCGCAGGGGTACTGCCACTGGTCAAAGGCCTCGTTGACCGAGTCCAGAGTGTCGGCGCGCCACGAGGGGTAGGTGAGGCCGAAGTGAGCCGTCGCCAGGGGGAGGGCGGCGGTGACGGCGGTGAGGATGCGGAGGACTGCCATCTTGGTTTTGTTGTGTCTTGTCTTGTTTAGCTGCTGTGAAGACCGGCTATGGTTGGTGTTGTCGTACAGTCAAGTAGACCCAAGGCTGGTGGATAGAGGTTGAGGTGAGCCGCTGGTGAGGAGCCCAGAGTGTGTGTGTGTACCGGTGTGGTGGGAGGGCTGTGTTCCTCTATTTAACCTTAACCCCAAGGTTTGTGCATGGGCAATCGATCCTACCTGAGGTGGGCAGGTAGGGATCCAGTGACTACTTTCTGGTCTGCACTGCACCTTGCTGGCTTTTCATTTTACAGCTGGCAGGGGGCAAGTCCGGTGTCATGTACCTCGGAGAGTCTTGGTGGCCAAGAGAAAGAAAATAGAGTAACGCGCGACTTGACCACCAACGCACGCACCGTCATCCATGTCGACGGTAGCCAACCAAGGGCGTTTTGGGAGGGGAGGGGACGTAAAAAAAGAAAAGAAAAGAAAAGAAAAGGCCCCCTCCTCATCTGTTGTGACCCGTAGGTTGCGCAAGTTTTCCCCGGTAGCTGCCTTGAAGCTCGCCTGTCATGGAAGCTGTTGCTTTTACGCCGGTTAGCCGGCGTTGGCTTGAAGGCGGCGCATAACCCTGCAGCGCTATGATCGGGGCTTGGGAGGTATTCGATATGGTTTATGGGAATCTTGGCGGCCCTGCTTCGATAGAGGTTGGTACCATTTTGCTGCTAGCTTGGGTGTGCTGCGGGGATTTGCTGTAAGATGGATTTATGCTAATTAGTCCCTTTGCTCCGATGGAAGTTTGTTCTTGCATTGATACCATCTACGTGAGGCCAGATTGCTTGCTTGTTGTACTTCTTCATCCCACCCACAGCGTCCCTCTTGGAGATGACGGGAAGGGGAAGGGTAGAACACAGGGCTAAGACAAGCAACACGAAGCAATTCGACACCTTGGCTAGGCTTCGGTCCCCAGATCAGCAGCATACAGTAGACAAGCTCCAACGGACCTCGAGGGATTCGACAAGACTTATCAATCCAGCCAAGCCGTTCCAAGAGAAAAAAAACAAACCATAATGTGCTCAACTATAGTAGATCCGCACGTTGGCGAGGATCAAATAAAGGTGAACAAATGACGCTGGTGCTCGTTGCTCTGGAAAAAGAGAGCACCAACATGACCAATCAGCGCCCTACACGGCTCACCAAAGGTCACTAAAGCGGTATGAGGGGTCGGGGGCCCCCAGCTGAGGGTGGGGTCGCTGGCTGAGAAGCTGCCAGCGGGGACCTGCAAAAGGGGAAGGCTCAAGCTTGGCGCCAGACTGAAGCGCCTGGAAACTTGCTCAAAAGCTCGCAAACTATGTGTATGATTTGGTCCTGCTTTCCAATTAGGGCAGGAGCTTCATGGCGCGCAATTCGTAGTGGGCTTGGTGACCCTCCCCTCAGGGCATTCGTTACTTTTTCTCTCTTTTTTTCTTCTTTTTTTAGTCCGCGCCGCACTAAGGGATCTGCCGATTCTAAAGAGGTTGGTTGGAAGAAAGCTTTGGCGAGACGATGCAACCGCTGCAACATGCCATGGCATCTCATAGCCCGGGCGCTTCTACACGCCTCGACACTATCGACGGGCCAGTCCTTCTTGGGTCAGACCTCCCGATGAGCTACAACGCACGACACAAGACACTTCTTCTTGTCGTGTTGCCTGACAATACCCAAGACAGAGATTGGAACGAGGGACAACTCGTTTCCTATTCATAAGACTAGACTATCGATCTCCCTGCGACTCAGACGAGCATCCAAAATCCCAAGTCCAATTCTGCATCTTTTGTCTCGGCAAAGGTCAAGTCTGCACTTTCTAGCCCCCATCACAACTTGGAAAAAGTCCACGATGACTCCCAAGTGTACGTCTCCCCAGGACCGGTGATCTGCGCTTCGGTACGACCCCATTCGGGACTGGTGGACCGGTGTGTTAGCTTGCTTTGTATGATAGCGAACGAAACGGTCGTTCTTCCTCCTCAATAAGGCACTTACTGGTTAATGCCGTCGGTATAGTCGTGCGCCTCGATAGCAATGCATGAACTCCGACCGACAGTCCTGACCTTGTCCGTTCCCTGTGTCTCCTTAAGCGGGCTGCTGCCGTCGAACCAGTTGCACGTATATATCTGCAACCCGAGCTGGTCAGTTCGCAACTCGGCCTTGACGCCAGAGAACTCGCTGCCGAGGGTCGCCACTACGGCGCCCGCAGGTGCGTTGTCAATCAGCCAGAAACCATTGTATCCCTCGCACCGGCCTCCGGCGCCGCAATTTCCCGGGAACGCTGGGTCGTTCCTTGAGCGCCCGATGAGAATTTCGGACTCAGAAGCAAAGTCGTTGATGCTTCCCGGCGCCGCCTCGAGGATCTTCCCCGTCGGGAGCGCCCCATCGTCGTTCTCCAGGTACCGGCTCGAGTATGGAATGTGCAGCGTATGATTCCAGATTTTGGCACCGGCCGGGTCGCGGTATGCGTCCAGGTTGAAGTAGGTGTGCTGGGTCAACATCAGCGGCGTCTTGGCCTCGGGCGATGTCGCCTCCATACTGATGTTCCAGGTGCTGCCCTCGACACTGTACGTGACGCGCGCATGCACATCGCCAATCATACCCAGCGACGAGTTTGAGTGGTCAACAATGTCAAAGGTTATGGAGTGAGGTGTAACTTCGGACACCTCCCAGAAGCGGAAGGACCAATTATTCGTGCCGCTGTGCAGTGTGTTTTCGCCGTCGTTCTTTTCCGTGTTGAACGTCTTGCATCCAATGGTGTACTGGGCATTGCCGATCCGGTTGACGTAGCGGCCCGGGATGGCATTCAGGACAGGATGGCCCGGGTCGACGGCTGTTTGCGCATGGAAAGGCATTGTGAGCGCTGTCCCAACAGTACTGCCTACCACATCGTCGTATAATATCCTGCTTACGGTAGTAGGATGCGTCATCGTATCCAAGCACGACGTCGACATCCTCGCCGTTCTTGTCTTTCACCCAGAGGTTTGTCAGGGTGGCGCCGTAAGGTATGAACTGAGGGCAACCGTCAGCAAGACGTGGTACCGTGGTCTCAACCCCGGCTGTTTATTCGGGTTACCTGCGCCTTTATACCATCTGACGCGATGGTATACCGCCCGTCCTTATCAGGGAGAGGCACTTCTTGGCCAGCTGCAACGGCGCTGGCGACGGCCAGGCAGGCAAAAGCTATCGACGAAGTCTTCATGGTTGATTTTACGGCAGAATAGAGGAGGGCTTAAGGCGAAACCTCCGACATATTTTCCAGGAGAGCATACATCCTGCGGGAACCTTCGTTTATTAATATAAGATACCGCGTCTTCGTCGTTCCTCCACCCTTTCCCGATGCTGACCACCACAATAACATCGTTCAAAATGCCGATAATTTCCCAGTCGGACTTATAGCAATCGTTTTTCTCCATTGAGCTCGATGCGGAGTTTCAAGATGACAACCCCCATGAGGCTGTACATATAAGCAAGTGCCCCAATGGAACTCGTTTGCGGAGGCAGGATCCCGTCCTCGAGATGGTCGGTCCAACCCCGTTTAGATGATATGGATATCAGCCTGAGTAATACCACCAATTATTCCGACTTCTCCGCATTTCATTCGCCTTAAAAACTTTCGGCATAAGTCCCACCAAGGGAAAATCTGCAGGTACGCTCTTTGGCCAAACTGCTCATCCGCTTGGTCGCTTTGGGCTTGCGTGACAGACGCGCGATTCACTTCTCAAAGCGGTAAGATCAAGGCGGCCGAGATTTCTAGAAGCGGTGTGGCAGCGGTGATGATTTGGGAACCTTTTTTTTTTGGCTCGTTATGATGATGGTGGAGGAGTCATATACCTAGGCATGTGTCATCTTGCTTCTTTCTTGCGCCCAATACAGAATGAGGGAGATGGAGCTGTCATGGTTTGAAACATGCTGGCTTGCTTCTTTGGGCCCATGTGCTTGATGCATGATATCCCAGCCGAAGAAAACAGGGTCTTAACTTGACGCATATCGAACGTGATTCCAGCTCATGTTCAAGGTAGCATATGTTCAGTCCAACGCCAAAGATAGCTTCTCTGCATAGTTTGGGCTCTGTGTGTAGATTCTTTAGGCAATGGCCGCGCCCATACTTCATTTCCGGTCCCCCGTTCCCTCGTGCATCCACATGCTATTCACCCCAGATGAACAATAGAACGGAGTACTAAATGAATTTGCATATTTCGATCCCATGAATCGCCGAGATATTCGGCAGGGCGCTGACACGATGTGCTCTGTATAAGCCAAGCTGGCCATCAACTCAATCCTGTGGAAAATATCACGGAGCTTAGCCCAGCTGTTTGACACGCACATGTTCAGTCCGACAGCTAACCAGCGGTTGGCCTGACTCTACCTCGATACCTCACCGCTGCCATGACGCGGGTATTCAAGTCCTGGGAGTTCTGGGTCAGCCTCGGAGGCATGTCTTGATCGGAGACAGGACCCTGTCTGCTTGGAAGCTACTTGCAATTGCATCCCGGTATGGAGAAGCTGGTCTCACATGATACAATCGTGTTGACAACCCCTTGTGCGATAGTAGGAGGGAATAAAAAAAAGCCAATGTTCTACCGGGGGCTTGGTATGGCTAGAAGAGATATGCTTGTGCCTTAATGGGCGGATTGCAAGGCACTGCCTTGACTAAGGTGAGGTAGGGTCCTAAGAAGCTAGCTACCGGACATCTTCGTCCTCCCGGATGCGACAACTGGGGATACTTGCACGACATGCATGCGCCTCTGAAGGTGCGACTCGCAGAGTCGGATAAAAAACAATCACCAGAAAAGTAAGCCCAAAGAGGGGGGGGGGCATCATTGCCTCGTTAAGCCACGCTGGGAGAACTTCTAGGTATACATATAGGTAGGCTTCTTCGCGCGAGCGAAATGGACCGAAAGGCAGGCCTTTTCAGACCCATACGCATCACAAAGTATCCAAAACTACAAAAGGAGACGTTTGCGTGCCGCTTACTGTGTCCGAATTGAGGACATGCAAGAAGCAAATAAAATCCGCCAGCTACGATGAAAGGGCCCTAGACAGGTAGGGAGATCCCTACCATGTTTTGAGCAGACCGCTATGGATGCCCTTCCACCGACAAAACAAGTTAATGTTGGGTTTTTGTTTTGCTCCAGTTCGGTCGGCTGGCGAAAGTTCGTTTTCGAATGTAACTGGAAGGTGGGCTGATACGAAGAAAAGGGACGAGCATAGGGACTCATGAATGGTAAAAACAAAAGTGCTACCTAGGGCTGTACCAACAGGTTACCAGAGACAAAACCAGCCCCCCAGCCCTATGAACGTTGCACGGGGCGGTGGCTTCCGGAAACCGGCAAGACCGGGAACCGGCAGAGATTTCCGGGCCATGGATGCCAGTTGTGGCGGATTTGGGCGAGGCATTTGTTTCCGAGGCGCAAAGAGGAGGAGGGACAAGCGACAAAGAAGAAAGACCGCGCGTGCACATGGATATATGAGCATATAGCGTGACGTACCCGTCATCAAAGAGCTGCAATACCCAGCGTCGATCGGTCTGTTAAAGCCTGCTTGGCATATATCATCACAGATGAGCTACTTTGGCAAGAGAAATGCCTCTGCCATTGCAAAGTACAGTCGAGGTAATAGAAGGGGCTGGGCTTCCTAGTGTCAGCCGACTCGTGTGATGATTGGAGAAACGAGGGGGGCGACTGGGTTTGTTCCTAGCGAGCATGGCGCCGTGATACCAAGGCGTTGGCTTGGGAGAAGGATGACTTGTGGCTTGTAGTAGCGCAATTGAACATGATCGTCATCAAAAGCCGAGCTGTTCGTTTACATTTGGACGGCAAGCTCGCGCCAGCAATCTTTGCACCATGTAGAGATGAGCCAAGATCAGACACGAGTTTGGAGACAAGAGGTGACTGTGGTTTCTTTGTGTTTTCAAACTTCTCGAACGAATTCCGGACGAAAGAAGAGAGAAAAAAAAACAAGCACGAATCGAATGTGATGGCAAGATGCCTGCAACTCAAAAAAGACAGGGTCAATCTGCGTAGCCCACAAGCCTAAATGAAGATTGGCTTCAATTAGCCCGCTAGGTCACAGGCGGCTTGCTGCTGCTAACCGCGGACGGTGACATGCCCGCCTAGCGAACAAAGCGTCTGGTAGAGCATGGCAGATCCCTGGCAGATCGGCAATTGAACGGGAGGATGGAGTGTCTTCGCGTATCTCGGTCGCCGGGTCAGGTCCTGGGACGGAAAGTTTGCTGATGTGTTTATCGTAGTGAGCGTCCGAAGCATCCGACAGCTGTTTTTCTTTGTGAGCGTTTTGAAGTCATATGGGATCACGGTAGATTGTTTGTTTGGGCTTTTCGTGGGACGTTTTGGTTTTTGTTTTGGAGGCAAAGAGTTGGGGTGGAGTTCACAGAGACTGGATGATGAATGATTTACGTGGCTGGTTCAAGGCGGTATCTTCTTGGTACAATATTCACAATGTTCAAAATTGGAACCAAGAATTTTGCGAAAAGGCTCTAAAGAAAGCAGCGAAAAACCAAGGCAGACACACAATTTGACTTTTGCGACCTTCAAGAAGCTTTTCTTCAATGAAAAAATGGGTTTGTGTGGGCTCCGAACTGACGTTGTTGAATATAATATATGTACATACATACTGTGATTATTCGGAGAGAAAAAAGCTTTTTGGAGTCGGTATTTTTGGAGATGGAGGCACGTGCACGATGAGTTTCAACACAAAAAGGAGAGACAAGGAGGATGCGCAAGCCAGAATGTGGACCGTGCACAGTGGAGAGAACTTCTAGAATCCGCGGCAAGCTTTTTCGGTGCAGAGGCCACCCCTGAATTGAGAGAAAGAAGCAACGAGGGCGGTGTACTGTACTGTACGGTACGGTACAGAACAATGCAGTCAGTACGTGACGTTCTTGCAATGTTGAGTCGGAGCGGTGCAGATTTTGATGAGCAGCTCGGATAACTGACGGACGCATTGCATTGGATTGTGGGCGAAAAAAAATGGGTTGAAAGTGCAGATCTTGAGGTCGGGGCTTAAATTGGATCATGTTGGAGAATTAATTAAGACGTAAAAGGACAAGGCCGTTTCTTTGCTATTATTACCCTGTCCAAAGCCCACTGTTTTGGTGGCCGTCGGTACCTGCCTCCCCTGTGCCTGACTGAAGCCCGCCGTCCCCCCCTCCAGTGACAGCCCGCAGAAGCGCATCTTCACCGTGCGCAGACGCATGAGATTGGATTGGATTTGATTCTCTTGGTCCCAAGCCCCCCAGCCTAACCAGTCCAGTCCAGCCCAGTCAGCCCAGTAAGTCCCCCCTTGTCACAGACAGACTTTCGCCCACCACTACCACCACCACCCAAAAAAACCGTCCACCGCCATATGTCGGTCCGCTACCCCCCTCGTTGCTGCTGCTGTGCTTCTGCATTGCATTGACTGCTGCATTGAACCCCAGCCCCAACTGCCCAGCACGGACTACTGTCTGGTGCGTCTCTGCATGTCTGGCGTCGATGCGACGTTGTCGATGAAAAAAGAAGGCTAAAAAAGGACGACCCTTGGTATCTATCGCCTGCAGTGTCCCTGGAATTTCAACCTCTTGGCCACATCACTGGATCTCCGAGATAACGTCCTTCCCATGCAAAGGAGAATAGGACAATTATTATCTCACCTTCCTAGGTATCTACCGAATTATTTACTCTACTGCTACAGTATACACCGTGCTCTTTGTCCTCTTCCAGTCCGCGCAAACCCAACGCCGGCAGCTGGGCAAAGTGGGTTGGTTTCATTCTGTGGCTGCAACCCCGCCCCCCTCAGTTAGGTACCCAGCAAACACAAACAAGGGCCATCCTGACCTGCTCCCAAGCAGACAATGCTGCTCGGCTAGCATGGCAGCGCCTGTCCCATCCCCAACTCGTCCTCAACTTTCTGTGTTTAGTACTGTACTAATAGTTCCCACTAGGCGGTACAGTACGGAAACTCCTGCGACCCTTGGAGGAGCTTCCCGATTTTGTGTGGGTGGAGCCCGGACCAGCTCCATCGTTCCCGCAGCCCGCAACATCCCCAGCCAGCCAGCAAAGCCAGCCAGCCAGCCAGCCAGCCAGCCCAGTCTAGCCCCAGCCCCAGCCCAGTTCACGAACAGACTGTACACTTTCCTCTCCTCCAGCTCTTAACGCGTCAACCAAAAGGACCTTACCTCTATCGAGCGACCTGATTTTGACCATTGCGAGCGTCAGGGCCCCCGATTGAGCTTGGCCAGAAACGACTGTGACGCCATGTAAGCTTGCTACCCTCACCCATCCCATCACCTCTCGAACCTAGCCTAACTGTCGCATTAATCTCGTAGTCCCCTAGTCTACCTACCCGCCTATTTCCTCCGCCGCGGCTCGAAAAACCTTCAACATCCGTTCAAACAGACCGAGCAAACCCTGACTGCCACTCCCGACATCTGTCCGTCGAACTCGCTTGGAACCCAAGCAGTCACCATCACGACATGTTTGCCCGCTGAAATACCCCTGCGAAGCTCGACGAAAACCCTACGATCGACAATCAACGGGACCTTCTTGCTAGACTGCCCTACTCGCCCTTCAAATCCCCCCGACGCCATCCGTTTACGTCCTCGCCTGGATAGACTACCAGTAGCCTGAGGACTGTACAGAGAGAGTACAAAGCAGGCCGCAGCCAACGCAAACAGCCGACTTCAGTAGGGATCCGCGACACCGCCTGGGTTGGACAAAGGCCCAATTCCACTGCACATCCCGTTTGACACCAGACTTTGGTGCCTGGAGTCTACGGAATATCGAAGCTTCTCCACACTCTCAGCTGCCTGCCGCTTGATACTCGGTGTCGGCAAAAGCGGCAACCACAGCTTGGCCGCAGACGGGATCGCGTGACCGAAAATACGTTCCCCTCTTGCTTCCGCTTTTGGATCCCGGGGTCCTGGCTTATTTACTAGCTTGCCTGCCCTCCCGGATTGCTGTTTGATCTTCGGCCTAGATATTATCTTCAGAGCCCCATTGCGACCTGACGCGTCAACGGGTCCTCCAGACCCAGCGCTTAGCGAACCGCCGGTCCGTCGCCCGAGTGCGACTGGAGGGCTGTCATGCGACGGCGCGCGTCACCATCATCGGTCTCGCCCTATAGGGTGCACCAATCGCATGGGGCCGGCACGGGGCATGGCCCCGGTGGCCAACAGGTGTCGACTTCTTCCCTTTTGAGGTCATTCAATGTCGAGACAAACCCGACACGGCCCATGCGGCCCAGCCCCC
The DNA here is from genome assembly GCA_031001725.1 of Pseudopyricularia javanii. Taxonomy (NCBI): domain Eukaryota; kingdom Fungi; phylum Ascomycota; class Sordariomycetes; order Magnaporthales; family Pyriculariaceae; genus Pseudopyricularia; species Pseudopyricularia javanii. The sequence continues at coordinate 32,601 of JARHUK010000631.1, forward strand.
TGACGGCTTCGACCATCCGCGATATGCCGCTCGACCTCGTCGACCGGATACGATCGTTCCCTCTCTTCATGTCCGCCCCCGACGAGTTTCTAGCTGCGATAGGCAAGCACCTCAGGCCGCAAATCCACGCCCCTCACGACCACATCCTGACCGAGGGTGACGAGGCTAAAGCCATGTATTGGCTGGTGCGAGGTGTTGTTGCTGTGACGTCCCGTGATGGAGAGGCGGTGTATGCAGAGCTCAAGCCAGGTGCATTCTTTGGAGAGATTGGCGTTCTGATGGATATGCCGCGTACCGCCACCATTGTCGCCCGCTCCAAGTGCTTGCTCGTTGTGCTCAAGAAGGAAGACCTCCAAGCAGAGCTCCCGCGTTTCCCTGACATGGAACAGGCCATTCGACAAGAAGCTCAGGAGCGCCTGCAAATTCTCAAAAAGAAGCAACAGGAGCGGGTGGGCAGTCACGTCAAGACGGTGGATACGAGCAAGCCGAGAGAGTCCGCTCCTGGGGAGGTGGCCATTGGAGAGAGCGGGAGCATCATGGAGCGATCCGTCGTTAACAGGAAAAAGCGCAAGTCCCCCAGTCCCGGTGCTATCGAGGACCCGGCAGTTAGTGGCAGCGCGCTGGGAAGCGGATATGTCAACGTCCGCAAGACACTCACGGAATTACCTCTCTTCTCAACCCTCCCCTCCGATATACTACACTTCCTCGGGCTTAGCGCCATACCCAAAGCATTCCCGCCCTTTACCGACATAATACAACAAGGCAGTCTCGGGAATGAGATCTACTTCATCGTGCACGGCGAAGCCGAGGTCATTCGCGAGGACACAGGTGGGTCAACTCGACGGGGGGCAACGCGAGCTTCCTGCATAAGACCGAGACTTCACCAGGGCCAATATTTCGGTGAGGTTGCCAGTCTCGGCCTTTCTCCTGGGCGCACGGCGACTGTCCGGTCTATAACGACGGTGGAGTGTCTGGTGATCAGTGGGCAGGCACTCGAAGAACTGTGGAAGCGTTGCCCCCCAGACTTGAAGCTGCAGGTGGAAGAGACTGCGCGCCTGAGGTACCAACAAAAGAAGGAGGAGGAAGATGTCGACATGGAGGATGCCAAAGATGACATCTCAAACCCGCCAGTTCCACCTAAAACCCCTACCAAGCAAATACTGCCTCAAGTGACGTTTACTACACCACCGAAACCTCCTTCTCCCAGCAAACATGAATCCGACACTCGGCAGCCCACCGATCCAGATCCATATCTCAGTGTAGACATGGAGAATTTGAGGACCCGCCGCAGAAACTCCCTTGCGCCACCCACGCCACAAACCGAGCCATCGACGCCAGTTCACTCCAACGGACTCAAGAACCACGCGGTGGTCGAGTCCAGCCCTCTCAAACCATTCTCGTTCCCCACACCTCCGCCTCCAGATTTCGACGAGCATGTTCCGTTCAAGAGGGCTCGGACCATCTCGCGAGAGCTCAGTGGATCTACGGACAGCGGTGATGGCTCCCTCCCCGACGACATATTGGTTTCGATACTGGAGCAGTTGGATATCCTGGAACTGCTCCGTCTTCGCGCCGTGAGCCGGCATTGGAAAGAAGTATTGAGCAGCTCTCCTAGACTTTGCCTGCATGTAGATCTTGCTTCGCACAGCAGGAAGATAAGTGACTGGTGTGTCGTCAACGTTTTGGCACCTTTTATCGGAACCAGACCTTTGTCTATCGACATCAGCAACTGTTTCCACCTCTCGGACGAGGGCTTCCAAGCACTATGGAAGAGGTGCGGCCGGAACGTCAAGGTTTGGCGCATGAAGTCGGTTTGGGAGGTCTCGGCCGGCCAAATCTTGGAGATGAGCGAGAATGCCAAAGGTCTTGAGGAGATCGACTGGAGCAACTGCCGCAAAGTTGGGGACAACCTCCTGGCGCGCGTGGTCGGCTGGGTGGTCCCATATCCACCCTCGCCGATGGCAAATTCCGTAACGGGGCCCGGCGGCAAGGCAATCGTCTCCAAGTCAAGACCTGCTAAGCACGGGCAGCAGCAACAGCATCAGCCACCACCAAACATGCCTCCTCCCGGAACCATCATCGGGTGTCCGAAACTCCGAAAGCTAGACCTGAGCTATTGCAAGCACATTACCGACAGATCAATGGCGCACCTCGCTGTGCATGCATCCAACCGACTTGAGTCCCTTTCGCTAACGCGGTGCACCTCCATCACCGACCATGGCTTCCAAGCTTGGGCAGACCATCGCATGAACGTTCTCAGCCGCCTGAGCTTGGCTGACTGCACCTACCTTTCTGACAACGCCATAGTAGCCCTGGTTGCAGCCGCGAAAAATCTGACACATCTGGACCTCTCCTTCTGCTGCGCGCTTTCCGACACGGCAACCGAAGTCGTGGCTCTGGGCCTTCCCCAGCTTCGAGAGCTTAGACTGGCGTTTTGCGGGAGCGCCGTTTCAGATGCCAGTCTAAGCTGCATCGCACTCCACCTTAACGAGCTCGAAGGCATTAGTGTCAGAGGCTGTGTTCGAGTGACGGGTGTGGGTGTCGAAAATGTGCTCGAGGGCTGCGGCCGTCTACGCTGGCTCGACGTGAGTCAATGTAAGAACCTGACAAGGTGGCTGAACGGTGGGGGTATCGAGCCATGGGGGTTCGATGATCGTGGCAGCCGAGCCCTGAGACAGGTTCGCAACCCACAGCCACTCTCGGGACCTCCTCAGTATCTTCAACCGGGTGTTACCTTGGACGACTCGAGCTATCAAAGTCCTTCCCGGGGTGACATGGGTAAAGAACAGCCCCTCCAACAGCGTGCACCCCGTGGATCCTTTTCTGCCCCCGAAAGCGCCGGCCCCTCCAATATGACCGGCTCGACGCGTGCAGCTACGTGGCACCCCGGCAAGCAGCAGCAATATCACCGGCCCGGCATGTACGCGCCGCCAGGTGCTGGCTTCGGGCCCGTTATGCGACCTGTAGTGCTCTCCAAGGGTCCCGTCGGAGGAAGGACAAAGCAGCCCGTCCGATTCATCGTTGAAAAAGGCCACGTCGGTTTGAGATAGTGGTTGGGCTGCTCAATGAGCACTTCGTGTTGAAGTCACACTGGCGACTCGAAGTTGTTGGCTGTCTTGGGATCCTATGCGCGCTTGGCAGTGGAGCTCATTTCTGCTTGACATATTCTCCTGCATTATGAGTAGCATGCTGTTTTGCTACGGATCTAAATTGCTCTGGGGAACTTGATTCTTGGATATTTGCCCCCTTTTTGGGAAAGAGTATCATCTAAATTTTAGTTTTGGTCGGTTGAACTGTCGTTTGGCAGGTGCCACACTAAAGCACGCATGTTTTGATAGGCATGTTACACTTCACGCTGTTCGTTACGTGTACGAGCGATCTTTGGTAGATGATAGACCTGTATATTTAACTTCTATTTTTGCAGACGATAACGTATCACTGGTCGCCATGTGCCAAACGTCTCAACTAGATCTCCGAGGGCGATCTGCTCGGTGTCAGGCACAGCCAACTCGCCGGTTCTTTGGAAGGGCCGCCTATGTAGGTTTGCTCGAGGGGATACCTTGGGAAAGCAAATGTCAGTCAACAGTGGCACTACAGCATAACGAGAAAAAAACGAGGATGGGTGGCGGGTGACAAACGGGCAGTGGCTCCTCTGAAAGTCGATCCCATTCCCCACGGCGTCATCGACGAACTTGGTTCCCGTCAGCACCTCTGGCGCCTCGCCCCTCTCCACCCAGGCCACCAGGGCGGCCAGGGCGTTGCGGGCGGGCTCGAACGGCAAACCGGCCGACGCAGCCCCGCCCGCCTGGCCTAGGACCCAGGCCCCTGGCCCCCCGGAGCAGTGGTTCATGCCCGAGATGCGGAAGAGGCGGAGGTAAGAGTCCAGGTCTGCGGCCCCCGCTGCGTCCCCCGCCAGCAGCCTCCGCCAGAACCGCTCCGAGTTGAAGCTCCAGATCTGCTGGTCCTGCGTCCCGTGGTACGACAGCACACGGCCGCCGCGGGCGCGGAAGGCGGGGAGCGCGGTGGGGAAGGTCCGGATCCCGCCCGGGTCGGCCGCCTCTGCGACCGCCGCGAGTGAGACGTTGTACGTGGCCGGGTCCCAGGCCGGGTCCGCCAGGACGGCGTAGCGGAACCACTCGACCGATGCGGGGAACGGCTTGCCGGACAGCAGGCCGGTCGAGGCGGCGATCTCGTTGCCCGGGTTCATGCGTGGCCAGATCGGCGTGCCGTCCGGGTGGGTGTACGGGGCGTAGAGGGTGTCCACCTGGGTGATCTGGGGCGGGGCGAGGCAGGCGGCGGTGGTGGAGTTTTCTTGGCCGGGCCCGCAGGCGAGGGTGGTCGGGTCGAAGACGCATTTGCTCGCGATCTCGATGATGCCGTCCGTCACGCCGTCGAGATGGTCGCATTGCCGGAGGACCTCGTCGTGGATGAGGCCGCGCCAGGTCTCGGCGGGAATGTAGTCCGGGGATCCGGGCGCGCCGGTCACGGTGAAGAAGCTGGCGCGGAGGGAGTAGAGGTTGTTGAAGTCGATGGCTGGGGCGCCGGCGAGGATCCCGTCGTACTTTTTTTTGTCGGTGCGAGGAGGCCTTATTAGCAAGTCCGATGAAAAAACAAAGGAGGGCTTAGATAAGTGGTGTAAAAACTCACGTCTTCTGGGAAACGCTCTGCCGCGCTGATTCCCTGCCTCCCGCCCAGTGAGCAGCCCATGTAGTATGACTTTGCGGGCGGGGAGCTGTAGAATGCCTCGATGAGGGCCTTTGCGGCGACGGTGCCGGTGTGGAGGCTGGATGCATTGCGTTAGAGTTGGCGTTTGTCAGACTTGGGTAAGAAGAAGGGAAATGATAAATAGAGAACGATGGTGTTCCTACGCTCGATATGAAAAGTCCACGACGACGTCCTCGTTGTTTAGGAATTCCACGCCCGTGGTCCCATTGTGGCCATTGTTCGTCCCCATGGCTGCAAAGCCGTTGTTGACGCCATATGCGATGTCCTCATACTTGATGCCTGTCTCCGCGATGATTTCAGCTCCTATTCCAAGTTGTGACACTGTTCTCGCCCCGATATGGAGCAACGGCGGAAGGGTGGCTTACAACCGTCGACGCCGCCGTTGCCTGTGGCCACGTAGCGCCTCCCATCCCATCGCTCCGGAAGCCAGAGCTCAAAGCTGATGCTCGAGCGGTTGCTCGTGGGGATTTGAAGCGCGACACGGCAGATGCTGGCGTTGACGGCCTGGCTGGCCCGTCCACACGATGCCACATTGTCGTCGAGCCTGATCGTCGTTCCCTGCGGTACATGCTCTAGTCGCGTGCGTGTCGAGTCTTGGACGAGCCTCTCCGGCTCGAATGCTCCGCACTTGGCCGCGAAATCGGACTCGGCGACGGCGAGTGGTTGGCCGAGCGCCGGGGTCAGGAGCAGCGACGGCAGCAGCCATGGCGGCAGCGGGGGATACATGGCTTGCTAGCTCTTGTAGCTCACGAGGTCAATGCAGCTTTGACGATTCGAGATTCACCAAAACATCATCTTGTGTCGAGTAGCGTTTCTCTGATTTTGCTTTTTCTACTTTCCCTGCATCTTCTTCTCCGATGGGACGATGGGGATAGAAAGAAACCCCCCTCTGCCGACGAAGCCATCGTTCTCCTCGGCCCGAACTCCAAGTCGCAGTTGCGGGAGGAGGCATAGCTGCAACGGCTCGACTCAGGCCCGTACTTGATCTAATGCAGACGAGGCGATCTAGCCTCCAATGACAGTCAAAGACTGGGCATCGCGTGACGCAGGGACGAATCCATTTCTCCGCATTCTACAGTACCGAGTGCGGGGGAGAATGTAACCGGCTTCTTCTAGGGGGACTTGTGTTTTCTTCTTCTCCAAGATCTGTCATAGATGCCAAGGGATTGCTGTCGTTCTAGCCCATTCTGTCCATTTTTTATACCGATTCACGATACTGGTCATCGGATGGCGGTGCCGACGTATCTACTACCCCAAACCTAGTTGCCGTCTAAGATCTATGAAGCCCTCAAAATCCCACAAAAGAATTGCAACTCACTCAAACTTCATTCCCAAAATCGGGCTGCTTGTTGAGTAGGTGGATGATTGGCGTGAACAGCTGCTCGCTGTCCTCGCGCGCCATGTTCTTGATGTCGTCCCACGATTTCCACTCCCAGCCTTGACACTTTTCCGGCTCCAAAATCTTGGAAAAGATAGATTGAGAACGGTTAGACTTTTTTTATAACTCCCGTAGAAACAAAAAACATCAAAACCAATTTAAAAAAAAATAAAGCAAGAAACTGGGGACCAATATAACTCACTGCGGGTTGCGCATCAGGGTCCTTCATCTCGCACTGCACCAACATGGTGATGTAGTGCTTGTTGAGGTCGGGAAAGATGCTCTCGGTGACGGCAGCGATCTTCAAACCCCGCACCCTGAGGCCTGTCTCCTCGAGGGTCTCCCGCTCGGCGCATTCGACCACCGACTCGCCGTACTCGAGATGTCCACCCGGGAAGCCCCATTGGCCTGGATAGGGGGGATTTTTTTTTTACAAGGTCAGGATCGGGGTTCTGTTTTGTGTCTCTGCTGCGTAATCTCGACTCAAGCAGCCTTTTGACCTACTTACCTTTGCCGATGGACCCCTTCCGGATCCCGATGACGACTTTCTTGTCGGGTCCGTAGACGAGCGCCGCAACGCCAACCTGTGGTCGGCTGTTCATGTTTGAGGTGAGGTTGGCTGGTTAGGTAGGTACACAGGTGTTTATAATGGGGTTAAAAAAACTGCGATTTCGACGATGAGAAGGCTTGTTTCCTGACTTGTGTGTTTCCTCACGTTGTTGATATTCGTGGTCAGAACATGATCTTCTTCTTATGGAGGGGGCACCAAACAACGCAACGAAACGCAACCGTAGTACGAACGCTCGACGGTGCGGATCTTTTTGTGATTGTCTCCGCAACCGGAATCTCGAACTGCCAGCCCCCCGCCTGCCCTTGGCTCGGGTCTATCCAGGGAGGGCGTCAAGTGGCTGACAACCTAACTGTAAATCCCTCATCCTTCTAGAAGGGGTCGCCAAGTATTTTTACTACGTTGGGACGGAGATACAACACGTGCCATGTTGGTATCCCCCTGATCACAGTTACACAGGCCGCTATTTGAAGCAGCATTGAAAAGGCGGACATACATAGCCAGTGTCCTGCCTTTGCTTGTTGCAAGCAGGAATACTACCTAGATTGACGTTTCGAACCGGTAAGCAGTTTCAATTGGGAAAAGGGTTTTCGATGGTGTATTATGAGATGTGATTAAACCAGTGCATTGGCAACCCCAAACGAGACGACGTGCATGCGGACTTTGATCGGTTCGGACCAAACTTTATTCAAAGAGTTCATCATATGAAAGACGGGATGCATCGAAATCTTGTCATTTTGGCATTTTGTTTGGTCCTGGATATTGTCGCCATGCTGAGCAAAGAGAATCAATCATACGGATCCCTAGAACAAGAC
>JARHUK010000632.1:0-19774 GCA_031001725.1 Pseudopyricularia javanii
CTCCGTACCCGTGGCTTTCAACCAGGTACAAAAGCATCAAAAGAGCCGTGGTTGTTCGGGTCCTCGTCCGTGTCATCCCTTGGACCAGTACCCGGCGGGACATCGGACGGCGAGTGGAACTACGTGGTAGCTCTCAGGATATGGTTGATCGGGCTTTTCGTTTCCGTCCGTACTCTCCCTATCTTGACAGAGAGCCAACGCCGGGCCAAAGGAAAAAAGTAAGACTACGTTTTCTGTTCCCCCTTCCAGAAAAGACTTTGCGGGGGAACAAAACAAAGGAGGAAAAATATTAGTTAGCCGTAACTATTGTTCACCTGAACTCGCACCCCTAGTCCCCCGAAGGAATCGGCGACTAGGCTGTCTACAGTTTAGCACTAAATGGGCTTAAAACAAGACTATGATGGTGCATTTTTCCTTTGTAGACTAACGCATTTATATTTGTTTATCTATTCTGTTTTATCTTTCTTTACTACCAACAAGGGAGCATGCACGCTCCCACTTAATTTACTAGACGGGCAGTCCAAGGAATCGACGCGTCAAAGATCGGGAGGCAAAACCACAAGCCAGACTCTGCTTTGTACGCTTTCGTCTTTTGTACTCGCCTCCGTATCACGGAGAACCCGAGAAGGGACCCTTGAAATGTCCCTAGAGTGTCGTCTGTCGTGCTCACGCGGTTTTTGGGTGGCTAATTTTTTTTTTGCTTGTGGATGTGGCAACATGCTTTAGCAAAACTCTAGACTGGACCCTTCATTTTGCGGCAAGATCCAGGATGAATCATCCTCCTGACATGTTTTGGTGTGTGGTGGCGGAAGGAGCATTGGGGTTCAAGAAAAACGCCTCCCAATCTATCTACTCTTGGTGATAGTTATGTCCGGGCCACTAGTACAGTTCTAGAGCCTTGTCTGCCTTGACGCAGAACAGCTGGGACGATGAGCTCGTGCCCCGGGGGTGTGAGGCTTTACCTGAACGGCATAGCTTGGCTCGTTGCACGTGAACAAGGCTGACGCCGGGCAAGCTCGGTCCAGGTCCAGCCCGAGTTTAGGTGGGTGAGAGAAAACCCCGACCCCATGTCCTATGTAGTTTAAACAACTTGAATGCCATTGAGGGCAGGCGGCCAGGGGAGACAGAAAAGAAGGGCGCCCATGTGACGTGACGCGGCTGCCACACGGGTATTCTTGGCCGGCACGCCACGCGCTTTTGCGGAAAGTCTATCGTCGTTCCGCATTTTATTTGTCGCTCTTCCCTCAACCAACAACGGTGTCATGTCCGTGTACCAAAAGCCCCCCGAGGCAAGAGCCCAGCCATTCTGTACATAGTAAACACCCCAAGGCACGCCGTCACATGTGTATATGCCTTGTGCCTGGCTAGATCAGACCAGTAATGAGTACTGAAGTAGTCTGACGCATACACGTGCCCTACAAGGAAGACGTACTGACCTGACACGCAAGGTTCGTTTCCCGTTATTTTTACTGTCAGTCAGCCGAGCAGGAACATCGGACAAAGAACAACGAATGCCCTCTCCGAGCAACAGGGTGCACCTCTGTGCACAAGGTACGCATCACGATACACCTTGGTGTTGACGTTATCATGCGGCAGCTGGTTTACTGATTCAGTATCTACATGCCTCGGTGAGAAGGGTCTTGAGGTGCTTTGTTGCGTCCCTGTCGGATCAGCGGACGTCTTTATCCGAGGGTCTAAGTTAGCCTCCGTAGTGGAAACATTGACACCCCGTGGTGTTTTGAGTCCAACCAACCAATCAATAATGGCACCCGGGACTTGACTCCGGCGTTCAAACACCAAAGAGCTCCCTTAAACCAAGCACCCTGAATGAAAGCTTTGTTGTTTACCTCATATTAGTAACGCCACAGCACGCTAGAAGGCCCCGGGTGATGCAGGGGGAGCGGCCAATGCGCGCCCACATCCAGTGAGGCCAAGTCTCTCGACTCTGCGATGCCTGTAGTGAATCGCCGGACTGAAGTTTGATCACTCTCCAGTCAAACAGCGGCTGGACAGTCCCGGCATATAGAAGTGCAAGACAGGGACCGGAAGCGTGTGACCCACGTGATATTTGGTGATATGCGCCCTTCTCACTTTGTTTCGAGAAGATCCCGGCGCAAGTGTAGCCAGGGGTCTCCTGTCGATCACTGTCCATCAGATACCGTGACAATGATGAAGTCTAATATGGACTGTTCCTTCATTGAGATTTGATACTATCTGCACCCCCGAGCATGTGAACATGGGTGTGCGCTTAGAAAGAGAAAACAGCTAGAAAGCGAGCGAGCGAGTTGTATCAAAGAACCCCTTGGTCATGCATTACAAGCTCCGTGTTTGACTGGGTGAAGATTGGTCTTGTAGTATGGTGCAATGTAGTAAGTAATGCCATCCGTTGGCATATGTATGGCTGGGCAAGGATTCGGGCGCGTCATTCACATGTTAACCCCACGGGGAATCTACGTGTGGATGCTCCGCCAAATCTGCCGAATCTCATCCCAGTCACTGTATCTGATCGATATGACGGATACAGCCCAGCCTGTTTTGCCCTTTGTGTCTCTCTGGAGTCGGCAGGAGCAGCGGCAAATTCGTGGGGCTCCCCCTTGGAGGAAAACCTGGGCTTGTTTGTCAAGGATGTCGCCAGGCTTCCAGTTTCTCATAGTCCCGGTAACAAATGGGGGATTGTCTTTACACAGGTCAACGAACTGAAAATGCTGAACGTTTGCATATGCTTCTCTGCTCGAATAGCTGACCCTCGCAAATAGCTCAAAGACTGCTGTCTGCTGCTTGCGAAAGCAGCACGACCCCTGGTTGAGAAACTCGCCCATCTTGAAACACACTCGAAGAACGAATGCTTGATCCATCACTCCGAGAGGAGAGGAACTATTGCTGGTCCGATTATCGTGTGCTTGGTGGACAGGACGTAGAGGAGAGCTCGTATGCTGGGTCGTCGAGGCAGCCAAGATGCCGCCCTGTCTTGGGGCTGCGGGTGTGTTTGGCTTGACTGAGGCCATGACCTCATCCCAGTCTACCTCAGAATCTAGTAGATCATAGTCGTCTTTTGTGATATCGCCCTGAAGAAGTGTGCCGTGTAAATTTGCATCCCCGCTCGTTGGTGGCGACCCCTGAAGCTTTGGGTCGTATCTCTCGGCATCTCGCGATAGTCTGTCCATGCTCTCTAGAACGCTTAGCGGGGGCGTTTTTTGTTCTGTGTTCCGGGCATCTTCGTTCCAAAACTTGTCCAAATCATCCTCCACTTCTGTCGTCAAACTAAAATCGCAGGGCAGTGTCATAGGTGGTTGGGATGCCGTAATCTGACCGTCGGGAGCATCAATTTGAACTCTTGATATGGTTGCTACTCGGCCATCTTCTTCTCTCTCCATGTCGGAACTTTCGGACCTCTCCGGCAGCAGCATCTGATCGCTGTCAAACATTCCGTCTTGTTTTCCTAGAAATGCCTGGCCTGGGCTGTGAACGTTGTGGCTCGAGAGAGCTGGGACTGCTGGCAGAAAAGAGTCGCCTTGGGAGTCAGAGCAGTCTAGGGCAGTGTTTCCTCGTTTGATATGGTTGAGTCCTGACGGCAGCTCGCACTGCACGGTTCCAGACGTGCTGTTGGAGCTCGTGTAGGAAGAGAAAGCTTGAGAAGGGGATGGATCGTGGATCTGGAGATGTTGCATTGTTGTAAAAGGGGCCGGTCTTTTCGATGATGAGAGAGTTTCGAAGTAGGTGTTGTGCAAGACAGTCTTTGGGGAATCGGCGCGTGAGATCGTGTCAAAGCTCTTCACAACCTGCCAGCCATGGTTCTGCTGCAGCGAGCCATGAGAGTAGCTTGACGGCTGTAGGCATGGCCGTTTTGAAGGTCCTTGTTGCTCATACTCGGCGATGTTGAATGGGGGAAGTGGCCTGCTGCTGCTGACAGAAGGATAATGCTGAGACTGCGATGGTAGGTTGGAGGAATCAACATTTGATGAGGAGCTGGGGTTGAACGTGCCCGCAACTTGAGTTGTTGGGATTCTGGTCCGCCTGTTTGTCGGTCCGCTTTGGGGTCTTGAAGACGCCTCCATGTTGAAGCATTCACCATGGATGTCAGTCGTTATCGTGGCGTGGTAGACGACAATGTTTCTGTAGAAAAATGTCGGATTAGCTGGGCAAAATGAAAAAAGGACATAGCAGTGGCTGACCCCCACGCTTGAATGGAAGAGAATATTAATTTTGATTCAACGGCCAAAAAAAGGAAGAAAAACAAACTCGATTGGTACTTGACGTCTGATAGAGAAGGTGCGACCAACTTCTTCCCACCCCGGAACAGCAGGCAGATGCGTAAAAGCCTAACATGGAAAGCACCATGCGTTTTCAAAGTCAAAAAGGTGGCTTCACTCTGTAACGATAATGAACATCTAAGGCTTGCTGAAGAATTTGTATTGAGAATTGGAGCCTCTCTCGTGGAGTCTGGTACCTGCCAACGCCTCCAAGTTTTCGACCAATTCTTCACTGTTACCGTTCGCCGTCAAATCTCCAGGAAAGAAAAGAAAAAAAGGAAACAAAGATACCAAGCATGACAACCACCCAAACAGAGAGCCACCTAACCCCGCACAGAAGAAGCCATCAAACAAAACCTAGGTCAGATGTGTTTGTTTCCTTTCACTTATTATCCATCTCGATCTGCGCCGTCTTGTAGGAGACATTTGTAAACCTCCCAAAGGCGGGCCGCAGCAAGAGATAGACCAGGACCTCGAGCACGGCGAGCGAGGCGTACGCGGCCAGGAGCACCGCGTTGTCGTTGATCTGGTCGTCGACGGGGTAGGCGGACCCGTGCCTCGCCAGCTCGGTCAGGTTGCCGTCCTCGCCGCGGCGGAGGAAGCGGAAGAGCGCCTTCATCTTGAGCGCCGCGATGCCTGCGCCTAGGGACCAGAAGACGGCCACGGCCGAGGTCGCCACACCGCGCCGCAGCGGGAGCAGGCGGTCGGGCAGGCTGCGGATCAGGACGACCACCAGGGTGCCCGCCGTGGCGAAGGGGAGGAGCCCAACGCCGAGACCCGCAGTGGTCAGGCGGCCCATCTCGAGCAGCTGCATGGCCACGGCCACGGCGATGAGGAAGCTGTAGATACCTAGCGTCGCCCGGCCCGCGAACCGCCTGGGGAGGCCCGCTCCCGGGCGGCCCGTCTGGTCCTGGGCGGGGAAGGCGAAGGTGAGCGCGCCAAGGGCCAAGATGAGCAGCCATGTCGGCAGCGGGTCGAGAACGCTGTCAAAGTAGCATTGCGTCGGCAGCGGTCGGGAGATGCTGGAGACGATGTCCTGGAGAAACGGGTAGAAAGACCCGGTAATGTCAGACTTTGCTGCATTCCGTGGCAGGAACTCGTGCTGGACTTGTCATCAGAGACCTCGACTTACAATGCCTTCCGGCCGGTTTGTGCAAAGGCCCGGCATGATTAGGTGTTGACTGCAGCTAGAGGTTTGGTCGTCCCTTTGGTTCGTCTCGATATAGTCTGAGGTACTGTTACTAGCTCGCTAGTATAACCATCAAGGCTTATAAAGAGCGAAGAGATGATGGATCCACGAAGATGAAAGAGTGACCATTTTGTCCAACCTCAAAAGATATATCCGTCGACGATCACCTAGGTCTCGTGTGCAAAACTGTCCAGAAACCCGTGAAACCGGTCGAGTCGAGCCACCAGAATGCGTTGACGTTTTCAACGTTTCAGAGGCTCAAAAAGAATCGCCAGATCCATCTTTGATCTTTATGCGCGGCGCAATTCCGCACTTGTACCCTTGCTGGATTTGGTCATTTTTATCATTATTAAACCTGCTGGGCCTCCCGAAACGATACGGTCAATCTTGGAACCTACAGCAAACAAAACTCGTGCCCTCGCTTCCAAAACTGTTGCGCAACATGTCCTGACTTGGTTTGGAGACATGTGTTCTTGCAATACAAAACACACCTCTGTCTGCTCTTGGTCCCAAAGAGTCAACTTATCCTGTCCATGTTGGCTTGGCGATTAAATGCTCCTAGTAGGCCTTACTCAACCACAACCCGCCTGCTTGAGGTATACGCCGAAATGTGAGTATTACTAGTGGCCGCATTTCACCAGTATAACCGTTAAAGTTCAATCTTGTTTTATTCCTCCGAGGAAAAAGCAACTTCTTCCCCTCTAAAGACGCTGAAACAGTTTTCTACCTAGAGCAACTCATGTCACACAACGACGGTGCGTGGCATGCGTTGATACGTACGAATATCGAAGTCTTTGAATACGAAGACTATTACGTAGTATCAACAGAAGAGCCCTGGTTGAAAAAAAGTACTAATTGCAGAAACATTAAACTCTTAAGTCAAAAAAGCATTTGGACAGCCAAGTCCCACCAGCTCTCCCGATACTTTTACAACAAGATCAACGGACCAGTCAGAAACGCCAAGGCGGCCATCGGTATGATCAACGCTGCCCCAAGAGACACGGTGCCGCCGCTGGGCGAGCCGCCATTGCTCCCACCTCCCCCACCTCCCCCAGCTGAGCCGTGAGTGCCCGAGCCGCTCTTGAAGCGATAGCTCGGGTCGTTGGTAATGCTGACCAGATTCTGGTTCACGACTGCGTCTGGCGGCGCGTACCCGCCGCCGTTCGTCACCGCCGCCGCTACGTCTCTCCAAAAGTCGCAGGCCGTCTTGGGCATCTGCGAGTCCGCGACGGTGCTCAGGGCCAGGGTCCCGACGTCCAGTACGCCCGAGACCTGCTCCCCGCTCGTGTCGGGCTGGTCCCACTGAATCGTCGGCACCGTCGTGTTGCGGAGGCGGTTGGTGTTTGGGTCCCCCGTGGCGATGTACGATGTCAGGTAGCTCTGGTAGTTGACGCCGAGGCCGGCGACGGCGGCGGCCGTGAGGGGCGTGAAGAGCGTGTTCAGGGACCCCAGGACCGTGCTGAGGGATGTGAAGTTCTGGTTGTAGAACAGCGTCACCAGGTCCGAGCCGTGGGTACCGGGAGATACGGAGTACTGCATGTTCCAGACGCGGCGCGAGCCGTTCTTTTTGAGGTTTTCCGTGAGCGTCCTGCCATGGCAAGTGTAAGAGCTGTCTCGAAGCATTGCCTGGTAGCGCTGGGCCTCGGTGAGATATGGTCCTTGAATGCCTAGGCCAACCGCTGGGTAGGCCTCGATTATGCGATTAGTTACCCCTGCGTCTTTGGCGTACTTGGGAAAGAGGTTCTCGATGTATGTAGAGAACTGCGCATCAGTCGATATGTTGCCGTTAACGAAGAGTGAGGCTTCGTCTGCGCAGTGAGACACGATCACGGACCCCAAGTTCCAGAATTTGCCAGATGCAAGCTCCAGAGAAGGAAGTTGTCTGATGAAGGACCCGTCCGCAGAGGGGCCAACAGCCAAAGATCCTGCAGCTACCAGCCCCGACAGAGCATCGTTTGCTCTTGTCAAGTCCGCAACATTTGCTTTCCTCAGGCAGGAGATCCCTTGATTCTGGCAGCCGGCTTGCGAGGAGAAGCCATCAAAAACTGATTGAATTTGACCGTCGCGGTCCCACATTGGTTCTGTACTTCTGTTGTCAAAACACGGGGCTCTAAACTCCACCGGAAACATGCTGGGTGAGTGTAGAACTTACGGTACGACACGGAAAGCAGGATAGCCTTCGAGAATAAGGGATCCAGTTGGCCACCTTGGGCAACAACGTGATGCATGATTGAGCCGGCACCGGCGGCTTGTCCGATCGCAGTGATGGCGTTGGGGTCACCACCCAGCACATGGATGTAATCCTTGACCCATTGGAATGCTGCTCTTTGGTCCCACAAGCCAGCGTTAGGCAGAGCATCCTTTTCCATCGACGTGCCGGCAAGGAACCCGAATGCACCCAGTCTGTAGTTCATCGCCACGAATATCGTGTTACCTCCTGAGCTCTCGATCAAACCAGTACCGTCATAGTAGGGGAATTCTGGTTGAAACACATCCTTGCTGCCAAAGACGTAGCCGCCACCGTGGATGAACGCAGCCACAGGCAGTTTCGTAGACTGTTTTCGTATAGCCTTTCCGGGAACGTAAACGTCGAGGAACAAACAGTCCTCTTTGGCCCCTGCGAATAGTGGAACTGGCACACCGCCCAAGCTACGGCGAAACCCCCGATTAGCTTTGAAGGATAAAAGAGAATAATAAAGAACAGAGAAAGAGCTAACTTACAACTGATTCAAAGATCCTCCGAGCGGGGATTGATTAGCAGGCCCAGCAAAAGCCGCACTGGCCTGTGCGGTCTGTATACAATGAGGTCCATAGCTGCCGTCTTGCACAGCGGACTCGGTCGAGGGCGAAGCTGGTTTTGCCCATCTCAGGTCACCGACAGGAGCGGCTGCATAACGAATGTTTTTAAAAGTGTAACTGTAGCCCGATACAAAGGTTATCAGCTTTAGTGATATTTCTTGAGAATTTGAAAGACGATCGAACCTACACATCTGTGAGAGCGCTGTAGTTTGATGCTCTGTAGCTGCCATACGGTAGCCTCAAGATGGGCAACTGTCCGCTGGGGGTTTCGAGCCCAGGGTCTGCAGCGGAGATAAGGAGAAAATACAGCTGGAGGCACAGTAGCTGGATTTTGGAAGCGAACATTGTAGATCGACGGCGCCGAAACGCAATGGGCGCCAAGAAAGGAGCGGGAGAGGTTGAGAGATCAGAGCAGAGATGAATAGTAGCAACTTGGCTTTTTCTTTCCAACTACAAAAGGGCAGGTGAATGTCCCCAGAGGTCCTTGCCCCTAGCAAGACGAGCGGCTGAGCTGGTATTGTGTGGTTTTAAAAGAACCCCAATGTACCCGAGTACGCCCCATGTTAGATACGGAGGGGTGGGTTTTTTTCACACGCAATCAAGGAAAGTCTCGAAAGCCAGCGAGTCCGAGGGTAGAGGACACACGGCATGGTGAGATAGATGGGATGAGTGTCTTTGCTGCCATGCTCCCAATCCTCTCGTTGGGAGCCTGCTCGTTGGGTGAGACTATGAGATTGTGAGCTAGAAGCGAGCTGGCCACTTAGCTTCCCGAAACTATAGAAAAGTGACGGCGGCATGACTATCACGGCGTGTGTATATAGAGCGGGAATTTCTCCTCGACAACACTTTTTTCATGGCGGATATCACCAGTCTCTGGCCGTCTGAAGTCCAGCCGCGTGAGGGTTGCGTGTCGATTGGCCTGGGTTGGGAATCATCGAGTCCGTGAACGAGTGAGTGCGCAGTGGCACATGCCATGAGATGTAACGGCGCCAAGTCGGTGCAAGGAAAGGAAAATCCTGGATGCCTTTTTGACCGACCTGTCAACCCAAAGTTGAAAACTCGGGCCAAACGAGGCGTTTGATGCATGGTGATCCAATGTTGTTTTTCTCTTTTTTTTGGAATCATTTAGGGTGCGAATTCGGATTCCGTTTGAACCTCAGGCGCCAGAACCCCACCCAACAGGACCCAACGGGAGTCGGTAGCACCTGTACGATAAGGCACCAGATCTGTGACGCCATCTAAACCATTGCAGATCGCCGATTCGGGTCTGGCTGGCGCTGGCTTCTTTTACAGTGGGGCCGGTGGCACCGCACTCTGCCACTCACTGTGGCGACAGCATCAAGACTCTTCAACGGGCTGTACTGTGTACATAGTACAGAACAGAGTATTCCAAATACCCGCAGCTTCCGTTCCCAAATGCGTCTCTTCCTTTCGCTGTGCCTTGACATGTAGTCTGCCCTGATCGGAATATCTTACAGCTCAAATCCGCAGATAAAACAAAACCACCCGTGTCTCCATTGTTCTTCAATGAGATTCTTGCGATATTCTACGTGGCTCAACACCATCCAACTCATCTCTCACATCACCCGAGCTCGTGCCCACCAGCAGATCCCCCTATTCAAGAACGCCCCCAGCACCTCTGCGTTCCGGTCGTCCATGCCGACCATTCCCTTCTTCGGTAGTCTCTTCAGCTCCACCTCTGCATCCAGCAAGATGACATACCCCGTGCAAAAGACTGAAGACGAATGGCGGGCGGTGCTCTCCAAAGGTGCGAACAACACCACTCTCAGTTTCTGGTATTTCCTCTAAATGTTTTCTTGTCCGCTTACTAACTTTTGCCCAGAGCAATTCCGGGTCCTCCGCCAACAGGGCACCGAGCGCCCCGGCACCGGCGAGTTCAACAAGCACTCGCCCGCATCAGGCGTCTACACGTGCGCCGGCTGCGACGCCCCGCTCTACACGGCCGCCCACAAGTTCTCATCGGGCTGCGGCTGGCCCGCCTACTTTGACAGCATCCCCGGCGCCGTGACCCGTCATGAGGACCGATCCCTGGGCATGGCACGCACCGAGATCGTCTGCTCCAACTGCGGCGGCCACCTCGGTCACGTGTTCAAGGGGGAGGGCTACCCAACCCCCACCGACGAGAGGCACTGCGTAAACAGCATCAGCCTCAAGTTTTCGGCCGAGGACAAGGCTGCCGGTAACGCCGAGGCCAAGGAGAGCAAGGCTTGAGCGAGGTTGATGTGGCCTTGTTTCCAGTGGTCTTTTCTAAATTCTTAATACTATTCAGACCAAATCCCCCGACCATACTTCTTCACTTAGCCACGTGCATTATTCCAATATCATACAGCTGCCATTATGGTATTAATCATTGTGATCTGCTGTTGCCAGTGAGCAGGTCTTGTACGTGGAGACGACCCGTCTTGAGGCTTATACGCCTATTTAGCTTTCACATATGCCTCCAAGTGAATTACACCTTCCGAACTGCATGGCTAGCCCTATTCACCACATAGCAACCACGAGCAGAGGGAAAGATTTATCGATTTGGGTTTTTGTGTATGCATGCAAGTACGGGGCCATGAACACCACGATGTACCGCTCTGCACATGATAACCAACAAGCTGTCCCAAAAATGGCATCTAGGTACAAACATGCAACAGCTTATTGCAGGGGCGTCTCAGGCCTTATTCACCGGGCAACAGTCATTGTATAGCCAACAATCATAACAATCTCTCCACATGCGAGGTGATTCACAAGGAGCGTCGATTCTCGCCCACACGATCACCTAGTAAATACTGGTCACTAAAATATCATATATAAAGAACTCCCTAGTCCTAGATGATACTGTCTCGGACCGCTCAAGCCAACAAACCAGATAATTTCACTTCGGTTCCTCGTTGCAGGCCAACATCATTCGCTACTCCCTCCAAGCTTGACACCCAAACCAAGCACATAAACACATATTACCTACATACAACATATAACATATAACATACAAACAAAGTCCAAGCAACAGGTACGTGATCCAACACAGACATGAGTCCACCTGACCATCAACCAACCCATACTGAACTGGCCATGTAACTAATAGAAATCATCGACCAGACTGGCAAGCCGGCATCGCACAGCCATCGATAAAGAAAAACCAAGTTCTACTTCTTTTCCAAAGCCGTCGAACTCATCCAAAGAAATGCCCGTCACAACCCGCTCGGCCACCCGCCGCCTGGCGGCATCAAAAACAACAGCTGCCGCCGCCGTCACCACCACACCGCCCCGCCGCCGCATCGAGTCCCGGCGCGTCAACGGGAAGCCGGGCATCCTGATCCGCGCGCCTGCCGGTGTCAAGCCCACCAAGCGCGTCGTCCTGACGACGACCGCAGACGGCCGGCGACGTACCAAGATCCGCGCGCCCGGCGATCACGTCCGCCTCTGCATCCCCGGTGCCGCCGCCGCCGCCGCACGCCGTCGCTGCCGCCTCAGGTCGGAGCTCAGGGGCGACAAGTGGTGGGTCATCATCGGACCCGGCGCCGGCATCGACAGCTCTGCCTGCGACATGGTAGCTGACGCCCCAGTCGAGGTCAAGGTGGAGGAGGAGGCGGGGCAGCCTCCCGCTGCTAGCCAAGGGTGTCTTTTCGGCCGCGAGGACGAGGCCGTTTTCGCAGAGGATGGCTGTGAGATCAAGCGCGAGCCTTGTGATTGCTCGCTGATCACCTGCCCCCTGTGCACATGGATTTGATCTTGGGTTTAGATCACCAAGTCTTTGCTGTACACCTCCTTTTTTCGTTTTACTTATGCGACTTTTGATACCCCTTGTTGTATTTCTTTTTGGCGCACAACATCTTTTACGCTTTCTGACAATCCCATTTTTCGTTATATCATAGGGGCGGCCCTCTATTCATCTGGAGGTCATGCAAGCGGTTAGCTTTAGGTTTTAAAGTCAGGGAGATCGGAGTTCTGGATTAATAGTGGCTGCATGGAAACCTACACAAGATGGGCAACATTGTGATGATTTTCTGATATTTTTCTTTTCGCTGTTGTTTCGCTTTTCTGCTTTTCATTCCCCTTCTGTTTCTGAGATACCCCAATATAACAAGATGCTGATGTTAACAGGAAGCTGATGTTATCAAACTAAAATTTCATTCGTCTCAAACGACACAGCTAGTTTGAGGGCAGAAGACAATCCCCATACCGCATCCAAATAGGCAGTAACACCAAGTAAACAAGCTATATGCAAGCAAGATATGGCAAGGTCAGCGGAAACATCCTAAATGGTGACATGAGCCTGATATCAGATATGTGTTGGCATCATCAAAGCTTTCTCCTCGCGTGGGAAATCGTAGACTTCTACACTCTAGCTCTTGAAAAGGAGCCCTGAGAGGTGCGCTAAAACCACCCTCTGCACAGAGTGGCCCAAATTCGACCAAATTCTTCCGCATGCTCGACCACGAGTCGCTTCGTGATGTCCGGGTTTTGCTTGCCCTCTGCAGCCAACGCAGCGTCAAGTCTTTGCTGGATGGAGCTGAAGTGTGACATCCCCTCCATGATGATTTGCATGTCGTCCTTCTTGGTGTTGTCGACCGGGCGGTTATGTTCAGTGGCTGAAATGCCTCGGGCTGTTGTCTCTGGTGCGTTCTGGCTTTCAGCCCAGTCCCCCGTGGAAGACATTGCAGTGGAGCGAACAATATAACTGGTACCTGGATCTCTATCTAGCACTGAAGGCGTCATGGGGCCTGTGATGCCTCGGATGGTGTGTCTGGTAGGATCCTGCGAGCGTTGACTTTGGTAGTGACTTTGACTTGATGCCTGTTCGTGTGTGACATCATGATGTTCTTGAGAACCCCAGTAGCTGCCATCAGAGTCGAAACTATCTTGTATCTCAAGAGCCCGAGAACCTTGGCTGATGGAGAAGTAGGGAGAAGCCACGTCCGAGTGCTGGGACTGGGCTAGACCGGCATATGGGTCTTGCGGAGATGCTATCCTATCCACAGCGGCATATGACGCGGTTCTGTCTTTCAGGCGCATTCCAGCTGGGACCCTGACTGCCGGCGGCGGCATATCGACAAATCGGCGCATAAGCTGGCCCCTGCTATTTCTTTGAAGTGACCGGTAAGCTGTTGCAGTGTTGACGAATCTTCCTGGGTGGAAGCCTGAGTTTCGACGTGGAATTTCCATGTTTGGCTGCGCAGAAGCAGGCCGAACGAGCAGAGCAGGAGACGGCCTGGACAGCTGAGTACTATCATGCCGGATCATGCTGTTTGGGACATTTGCAACGGAGTGAGGGCGTACGACAGGCACCGTCTTCAGGATCTTGAGTTTTTCAAGCTCGCCGGCCGTCTCCGAGTATCCATCGTGACTCGCAAAGAAGATCTGCAATGTGTTTGTGGCCCCATAATCCGTTGTGCCCTCACTCGGCTGTGCCAAAGCATCTGATTGCGTTTGGGAGGACATTTTGGAACCCTTGAGAAAGTTTGTAAAGCTTGCAGAGGGTGGATATCGCAATGTGAGAGAGGAAAAAGCCCCCTCGGCCTTCTAGGATTCCGGGGCTTCCCTTAAGGACCTTGCGAATCGATTGAGATTGACAGACTCCTTTACATGAGCGAACCTGCTGTTAGAATGCCTAAGCAGACACGGAATGAACAGTCGTCAGGCTCGGAGAGAAGACCCACGATGATATGGTTACCACAGACTACAGTCAGTGTCTGATCTGTGGTGAAGGATCCTGCAGTCCAAGATACACCTGGCTGTAGCTGTCGCTCCTCTTTGATGACCAATTCGATTTGACCATCGAGCTCAAGAGTTGGGTCTTCGCCGTTGTAGAGGACTTTCTGAACGGGCACTACCACTGAAGGCCTGCCCGCAAAAGGCGATGTTGTCGAATTTGGGCGTTTTCCTGGCATCGTTGCTGGTGCATTTGCGCTGGATTTCAATGCTCCGAACAACAAATAATAATATGCGGACGACACGAGCTCCCTACCACTACTGCTATCATTGAAAACAAGAACACCGTTCGTGAGATCAAAGGAACGCAAGGACGAGGTTGTTCCATATCACGTGAAGCTGTCGCGAGATCTGATGAATCTGAAAGGGAAGAGAAGGGAGGGTGGGTCCAGACGCACCTGCCCCACTAGTCTCTGTCAACGCCGTCATTTCCATTGGCTGGTCAAAGCTCGCGTCTTGCCGATTACCACCAGCTTGTCGCGTCCACTCCAACATCTCCATTGTTGGCGGCGTCAATTGTTCCTAACCGCAGGCAAGCTCAAGGCGCAACATCCGCTTTTCACTTTTTTTTCACCTCATGAATCACAGGTGAACTGGGCTCGATGATCCCTTTTAGAGCGGGCGTTCATTGATAACTCGAGCTTATTTTGGAACCAAACATACCCCTGCTGCCGGGCTTTTTCACCTCCCTCTCACCTTTGTGACACTTGCGCGACGCACTCCGATTGCGCCAACTCTCGATACAACTCCGCCAGGAACCAAAACAACAAACGCACAATGTCGGGCGAGTCGGATGATGGCGCCGAATCCTCAGGCGCCAACTCACCCAGGAACGCCTCGCGCGCATCGAGAGCCGGCAATGTCAACTCGAGGACAGCAAAAGCGAGCCCCGTTCAAAAAACCAGAGTTACGCATACTATCGACCGAACCCCGGAATACGAGGATTTCATCGCGAACCTGAGGGTCTATCACAAAAACCGCGGAACTTCTTTTGAGCCCGAACCGTGGGTCGGAAGTGCGCATCTCGACCTGCTCAAGGTGTTCAAACATGTGGTGGCAGCCGGTGGCTACGATCATGTTTCGGCAACGACGCTCGAGTGGCGCAAGTTGGCCACGGAGCTGGGCCTAGATGTGACGGATAGGAGCGCTGCAGGCGTTGCCTACGCCCTTAAGTCGGCCTTTCTGAAGTATCTTGCTGCTTGGGAGATAAAAACGATTCACAACAAAGAGCCACCGCCGCCAATCATCCTCGAGCACGAGTCCGCCAAGGGAGGCGGTCTTCTGCACCGCACGCTCGAAAACTTCACTCCCAAGAAGGCCGTTCCTGCTGTCGCTAGGGCCCCTAGCGTGGCGGCCTCCGCCTCCGAGACAGAAGAAACCCCCGCGCGCAAGGAGACCCCGCGTTCCGGCGGCAACACCCGAAGTCTCCGCGTTGCCCCCCCTCAGCGGGTTATATTCCAGCCAGACACGGGGCCTTCTAGGCAGAGGCATGTCCCGACGCCCCAGCAAGCCTCACAGCCGCAGAGCGCAGTCAACACGCCCTCTGCTCACCAGGTCAAAGCTATCCAATTCCAGTCGCAGCCGCAGCCCCATTCTCATCCCACTCCGAGTATGGGAATGGGCCATGCTCAGCCAATGCACCCTGTCCCTCCCGCGGCAAACCTGGTTCGTGGGCCGTCCGTAGCCTACACACCCCAAGACTCTGACGTTACGTCGAGCCTGGTTCAGAATTTCGAACCGCGTCTCGAGTCACCGATGCAGATGCGGCCAGTGGAAACGCCAGCGAACAACCCTAATGAGTTTGAGCGTAGACGAAGACAAGAAAGATTACAGGCTTATGGCGCGAAATCCGCGCAGCTTGCAATACGCCCTCCACCTGGGAGTAAGTCAGCCTCCAGATAATAGCGCTTGGGGTGTATCGAGCTAACATGTCTTCCTGTAGCGACAGTATTCGAAGGCCCTAACATCTACATGCGATGTCTTTGTGCCCTTCGCTCTGGAATTCTATCAGAACAGGCGTATGCACTGCACCATCTGGTTAAGATTTCTTTTGAGCGAGGTGACAAGTTCAAGTTCGAGACCTTTGCTGGACTTGCGGAGGGTCTTATCGAAAAGGGCCTCGAGGTAGGAAGCTTGTTCTTCGACGTAAACTGGACTGTCGACTACAGTGGCGACCCGGATGAGTGTGATCCCGAAGTGCTCGATGGACTCAACGGTACCCCGGACGTACTTGATCGCATTGTCAAACTACAACCCAAGACCTACCTGGATAACATCCAGCCTGCTGACACTGCGGACCGGATGGTGCACATAACCGAAGCCGTCCTGACCATACGCAATATGGTTACGCTGCAGGAGAATGCGGTTCTCATGGCCGACTTTAACGTGTTAAGGGACCTTCTCTGCATCATTCTCCATCTACCTAGCAGCGATGTGGTGGTGGAGATCAAGCACCTGGCGCTTGACATTGCCGAACAGCTCGCCCCTTATATCAACCTGGAAACGGATGATCCACTGTACCAGACGTTACTTGCACAGCTGCATTCTACCGATCGTGGGATGATCCTTACTTCCCTGCGCGCCCTCGCCCGGTTATCAATCAATCTCGGCGAGACAAGTCAGCTTCACGAGGTCCCACCCAGCATATTACAGAACATACTAGACTGGCTGCTCTTGAACGATGACGAGATGATCGATGCCTGTCTAGACTTTCTGTATACCTACACAGCGCTCGTTACGAACGTTGAAACCGTTCTCAAGGATATCAACGCTGCCCACCTCGTCAACCATCTCGTCAGGCTTCTGTCCCATGGCGCGAAAAGGGTTCAGCGTGAGGTGATCTTGGAAAAGGAGACCAAGCTGCCTTCGACAGATTTTGTGCAGCCGGTGCCAGAGGACCTTCGACAGCAGCTTTTGGCCATGGAAGAACCCGAGAGATGTTATGCATGGCTCAAATGCATGTTTGAAGAGGACTCCGAATCGGCAATAACGCAAATCGCAATATGGCAGGCATTCCAAGCAGCAGTGAGCTTTCATTTGCAGCAAATGTCTAGACCTATGATGGGCGCGGCCGAGTTCATTAGGAACGTTTCACACGTCTTCACGCATGCCGGTGCTCAGATTGTCAAGGAACAGGGCGAGCGCGGCGAGATTCAGAGGTTTATCATCAAGGGTGTCAGACCGCGCACCCGACCTATCGCCCAGGATGGAACGGAATATTTGCCATGCATGTGGAGGATGACGGCCCCTCGCAACCCGAACGACCCCAACGCGCCACTGCGCGTCGTCCGCTGTGGTCAACACTTTCTCACGCCCGAGAAGATGTACAACCACGTCATCGCCGACCACCTCAAGGAAGCCCGTGACGCTAGCGGCAAGTTTGTCGCCAAGGAACGCGATCTGTTTTGTGCCTGGGGAGACTGCAGCAAGCACCCGCGGCCGGAAAAGATGCAGCTTCATACCTTTATGAACCACGTCAAGACGCACTGCACCACGGCGCAGCAGATCGCAGCGGCCTCAACCAACATCGACAACAACGGCAGCCGGCGACCCAGGCGTACCTTCATCGCACGACCAGCCAAGGCTATAAACGTCGCCCTTGAGGAGACGGTTGCGGTGCGCGACGAGCGCTCTAACCAGGCGCAAGCTGCTGGTATCCCGCTCAGCGCCGCGCTTGTGCTGCGCAACATTGCTCGGAATGTGAGCAAGTCGGATGGCGGGGTGGAGGAATCTTCGTCCGAGGGCGGGGCGGACACGAGCAGCAAGACGCTCGAGTTGCTCTTCCGGCCGGTGACTGCTAGGCTTTGCGACATCATGATGAAAAACTGGCTTCTCACGCCGTACGTCTCGCAAATCTTGGAGATCACGCGCGACAACTATTAGGGCTCTGTATGCTTTGGACCCCAGAGAGTTTACTATTTACAGTAAAACGAGCCTTTGTAAAGTCGTTTGCCATTTTTTCCCTTCGTTGTTGTATACCTTATGTTTGATAGTCAAGGCTAAAGCTTCTAGCGGCGGTTTTAATCTTTTGGGGGCAAG
Organism: Pseudopyricularia javanii; assembly: GCA_031001725.1. NCBI lineage: Eukaryota > Fungi > Ascomycota > Sordariomycetes > Magnaporthales > Pyriculariaceae > Pseudopyricularia > Pseudopyricularia javanii. Next base: position 17,995 of record JARHUK010000632.1, read on the forward strand.
GAGCGGTGGGTTGACCTAGGTAGGGGTTTTACGAGTTTTATTCTCACCATGTATGTTGTAGTAGTTCAGTCTGCCTGTCCCTCATATGTCATCGATAATCATTGCCTGCCATCAGCCTGGAGCCTGGGGTCGTGGATTATTGATGATGGATGCATCGATATCTAGGTAGATTGGGCCACAAATTTTGTTTTTTGTTCGACTTGTTCCCCGAAGGTCTCCATCTTGTAAAAAAGGCCTTAATTGGGAAAAAAAACGAAGTCCACACTTCACTTACTTCCTCCGTTTGACGCAGCCGACCTCTCGCGTTCAAGCATTGCGTCAAATTCTTTTTGAGCTTTTTCCCGTTCCGAATCCGCTTTTGAATCCCCCTCCGAAGAGTACGTCCAGTCCTGGCCTGCCGCCTCGGACTTTGAGACTGAGCTCTGTCGCCTAGCCTCCCATGAAGACTGGCCAGCGCTCGGGGCATTGTGTTTTGACTGCAGTTGTGCTTGCCTTCTCAGTCGATCCCAAGATGAACCTCCCGACTGGGAGGGCGGGGGCTGGGTCGGCGAATCATCTTTCCAGTCGGGGGACACAGGCGAGCCGTCATCAAAGGGATCGTCCCCATAGTCATCGTAGCTCCCCTGCGGTGTTTGAGGTGAAGGTGGCGGCGCGGGCGAGGCCCTTGGCCACGTTGGTCTCGCGGGCTGATTGGGAGGGGCCGCCGGCGCCGCTGCTGGCTTGGCCTCGTCGGATTGCCAGCCGTCAAGCTGCGCCTCGTTCTCGGGTGCTCGGGCATAGTATTCGTAGCTGGGCGGGGGTATCGGCGTCCGCGTGTCCCCCGCGGCTGGTTGCGGCCCATTTTTGGGCTGTGCGCCGCCCATGGGGTGGACTAGCCGCTCGCGGAGCTGCTGCAGCCGCTTCTCGTGCGCCCCGCGCAGCTCGGCGAGTCTAGGGTCCGTCATAGAACCCACCGAGCCGAAGCGGTAGGCGACACCGCCCACGACATCGCCCACCGTGTAATCGACGACGACGCTGTAGGCCAGCCACCGTACGACCTGCCATGTCCAGTGCGCGGCGGTGGGGGAGAGGAGGGAGCCGAGGAAGCGGGGCACGGGCCGGTTGCCAATGAAGGGAAACCTGTACGAGGCGGTGCCCCTGCTCCATAGGAACAGAGTGCATGCCTCCCGCGCCGGCGTCCTGTAGACGAACTCGGCGCGGGTGCCGCGGCTGAAGTGCTCCACAATGGCGTCTACCTCTTCCTGCCGGAGCTCTCGGCCTGTCAACCGTGCTGGATTGCCGACATAGCGCTCGGCGAAGCGCCGGCGATGCCGGTCCGATGATTGAAAGGGCCGCTGGTGGAATAGGTCCCAGTTAATGCGGGCGATGCTTGCCGCGGCGAACTGTTCCCGATGGTCTGCCATGAGTTGCTGCTGGCGCTACCAGGCGAGATGCCCCGGTGCGTTTTGGGTTTGTTTTGTGCCTCTAGATAGCCAGCTGCCCAGTATGGCTGTAAGAAGAGAGTAAAAAAGATAAAGATTTTGAACCTGCGCAGTTTGGTAGGCTTTCTGTCGGGTATGGTGGCTCGAGGTTAAGTATGCAATTGGAGGTAAAGCCGTCAATTGCTTGTTATGTCAAGCCGCCGAGCTCCTCGCCTCCACTGCAACTGGGGAGCTGTAGTGGATGCTGCTCGGGCTTATGTCATATAAGTGGGCCACCATGCAGGACTCGACCCCCCCCCCCTTCCACAATGTACATGCAGCATCCCCTTACGACGCGTCGCGCTCAATTTAACAACAGC
>JARHUK010000636.1:0-10583 GCA_031001725.1 Pseudopyricularia javanii
GCCCCAATCACGCAGTCAAGATGGATATAACTGGAAATTGCGACGCATCTACACCCTCCAGCTTCGGTATGGATCAAGTCTGGAAAAGAAACGCCTCTGTTCTTGAGCAAATCCAAGGTTGCGTTCATGATCTTATCAAAGACGTTGCCGTGCGTCAGCCCGAGGCCTTGGCCGTTTGTGCCTGGGACGGCAACTTCACCTACAACGAGCTCGATAATCTATCGACAAAGTTAGCGTTAAGGCTAGCTTCCCTGGGCGCGCGCCCTGGACTTAGCATACCATTGCTATTTCCAAAGTCGCGGTGGACGAGCGTGGCTATGTTGGCAGTGATCAAGGCCGGATGCAGCGCCATTGCACTCGACGGCACGCAGCCAGACTCACGTTTGCGTTCTATTGTGCAGCAAGCGCAACCAACGCTGTTGATTGCGTCACCAACATACCATTCCCGAGCATTGGGGCTTGTTGATGTGACTGTGGTCCGACTGGACGATACCTTCTTGGAGTCACACTCTCTTGAAGAAGTGAGATTACCGAATGTCTCCCCATCGGACACTGTCTACATCTCATTCACCTCGTATGTAGTCCCTAGAACTGCAGTAGTGCTCTCGGTCACATAGGCAGCCCTCTATAAAACCTTCGTCTTTGCATGCTGACGTTTACTCTTCGACAGGGGAACAACTGGACGGCCCAAGGGCGCTTGCATCAGTCACGCCAACGTTAGAAGTGCTGTTCACTACCAAGGCAGGGAGCTTGGATTCAGTCCGGAGTCACGTGTCTTCGACCTTGCTCCCTATTCCTTCGACGTGGCGTGGAGCAACTTCCTGCACACGCTATGCGCAGGTGGCTGTCTCTGTGTCGCGTCCGAAGACGAGATGCTTACTGACCTGTCAACGGCTATCAGCAAATTCCAAGCAACTCTGATAAATATTACCCCAACTGTTCTCCGCACGATTTCTGTTGTGCCGCCAAGCCTAAAATCAATTCTTCTTAGTGGCGAGATGCCTTATCGGGAGAATGTAACCCGATGGGCTGGGAAAGTCAGACTCTGTAAGTACTTCGCATGAACACTATTGTCCTCTTGACTGGTCTACCAGCTAAGAGCTACCTTCACCTGCAAATAAGCGCACAAGAAATGACTGCGAAAGTGAGTCCGGCTAACTAGGACACATAGTAAACACCTATGGGCCGACAGAGTGCACATTCAAATGCGCTTTTGCAGAGATCAGCCCTACCCAGCAAGACCGCCCACACCTTGGCAAGGGTGTAGCCTTCTCCCTATGGATAGTCGACACAGATGACAGCACCAAACTTGCCGATATGGGATCCGTAGGGGAGCTATATATTGAGGGACCGCTTGTCGGTCGAGGCTACTTGGCCGATTCAGAAAAGACCGCCTCGGCATTCGTCCACGATCCACCGTGGTTGCTTGCTGGGAGTGGGACATACACCGGCAGGTGCGGTAGGCTGTACAAGACGGGGGATCTATTCAAGTACACTGCCGACGGAAATCTTTTGTTCGTCGGCCGAAAAGATACCTCGCAGCTCAAGATCAGGGGCCAGAGAGTCGAGATTGGTGACGTTGAGCACCATGTACGCGCTGGCCTAGACGATGCTCTTCCGGCCATCGTGGATGTGATTACTCCTCTCGGTACCGAAGTGTCATCACTGGCCACGTTTGTTGTGGTGAGTGACCAAGACAGGGATCAAGTCAAAGTTCTTATGGATAGTCTGGAAGACAAGCTGCGCGACTCCTTGCCGGCATTCATGATTCCGAGTGCCTACTTGCCAGTTGATGAGATTCCGGTCGCCTCGACAGGTAAAGTGGATAGGCGGCGTCTTCGCGAGTTTGGCAGCGCCATGACGTGGCAGGAGGTTGTTGACTTGCAGTCTAGCATCATGTCTGTCAAAGATCATCACGAACCTTCAAACGACGCAGAGCGACAGTTGCGTTGGATTTGGGCTAAGGTTCTCGGCTTAGATGCCCACCGAATCAGCACCAATGACAGCTTTCTCCGTCTTGGTGGCGACTCGATATCTGCCATGAGAGTGGTGGCAGCGGCGAGGGAGAAGCGCCTGTCATTGACCGTGGCTGATCTGTTTAAGACTCCCACACTCGTCGAGCTGGGTCAAGTAGCTGGCTTGCACAGCTGTTCCACTCAAGAGGAGCCGATATCGCCATTCTCTCTACTGAAGGATGGCAGCAACCCTGATAGCGTTTGCGAAGATGCAGCCACTCTTTGTGAGGTTACACCAGAAGATATCGAGGACATCTACCCATGCACACCATTACAAGAAGGAATGCTCGCAATTTCAGCCAAGAACGCAGGATTACCACGCCAAGGAACCAACTTTGTTTCCAGAACCGCCTATGAGCTGCCCGCAGAACTCAGTCCAGAGCTGTTTGAGAAGGCCTGGGCACAGACCGTCCAGCGGGCGCAGATTCTACGCACGAGGATAGTTGATGTGCCTGGGGAAGGCCTTCTACAAGTGCTTCTCAAGAGTTCGATAGCCATCACCCGGTTTCCTAGCTTCGCGAAATTTCTGGAGGCCTCCCTACCAATGGGTCTCGGAAAACCGCTCTGTCGAGCTGGACTGATTGTGGGAGATTCATGCTACCATCTTGTAATGGAAACGCACCATGCCATCTTTGATGGCTGGTCCACTAGACTCATACTGAACGCCTTGGAAGCTACTTATTACAACTCTCCCAAGAAGCCTCTTGCTCCCTTCCAACCTTTCATACGACACGTCCTGAGATCTGAAACCACCAATGCAGCAGCTTTCTGGCAACGCCAGCTTGCGGACTCGGAAGCCATCACATTTCCCTCCACCAACTACTGTCCCGAGCAGAAGCACGACTTCAGCCATACTGTCTCCGGACTGCAGTGGCCACGCTCGGAAATCACTCCATCCTCGGTGGTGCGATCGGCACTAGCGTTGTTGATGGCATCATACACCAACTTAAGTGACGTAAGGTTTGGAGCAACTGTGAGCGGCCGAACAGCCCCAGTTAATGACATTGAACATGTCGCTGGGCCAACTATAGCCACTATTCCTGTCCGCATAAGCTTTGACTGGGAGCAGACAGTGCACTCATTGCAGCAACAGGTGCAGAGACAGGCCATAGAGCTCCACGAGCATGAGCAGTTTGGTCTGTCGCGGATCCAACGTATCAACGACGAAGGAAGCCAGTTTCAGCTCTTGCTTGTGATTCAACCGGCGCGCCAGGCTTTGACCCAGTCGTCTCATGAGCTGTTCAACTGCGCGAAAAGTATTGTGTGCACATCACCCTCCGCATCATCAGGACAGCAGGATTTTGACGTGGGCTCTGACTACTCCATGCTGTCAGAAGAGGTCTCTCAAGCTATAACGGTACGCCTCGTCGCTAAAGACGGGGATGCAGACAGTCTTGGGATGCACAACCCATACGCCATGATGGTCATATTCCAGCTCCAGGACACGGGCTTCACGCTACAGATTAACTATGACTCCGGGGCCATTAAACACGCTGCGGTTGAGCGCATCTCCCACCAGCTAGAGCAGCTGGTTCGGCAGCTGTGTGATGAGCAGCTCGCTGAGTCGCCGCTCAAAGCAATTTCATCCATGACTCAAACGGATCTCGGTCAAATATGGCAATGGAACCAAGCTTCCGCAGAGATAGCAGACGACTTGGTAGCGAGTTTGATAGACGATTGGGCTACCGCGAGCCCAGACAGTCTGGCTGTTGTCTCCTGGGACAGGCAGCTGACCTACCAGCAGTTGAGGGACCTCTCAACATGTCTTGCCTACCATCTTCATCAACGGGGAGCTGCTCGCGGGTCCGTGATTGTCCTGAATTTTGAGAAATCATCATGGTTAGTTGTCTGTATGATCGCCGCGTTGAAGATGGGGGCCGTTGCACTACCGATCTCCTTGCCCACGTCGGCTGAGCGGGCCCAAGAGATCACCGAGAAAGTACAACCCAAGCTGGTTCTCACGTCTAGCCCAGTCGAGGAGAGTGCGTTCTACGATGTTGTTCCCACGATTGACCTTTCAACTTTCACTCCGGACGAGGAGTGGCTTCACATTCTTGAGCCACATAACAGCGCGCCACAAGATCCAGCTCTGATTCTATTTACATCTGGATCAACCGGAACTCCAAAGTCAATCTTATGGAGCCATCAAACTCTGATGAGTAACATTCGTGCGGCGAAAGAGTCTTTCGGCATCACTTGCTCAACAAAAACGTTCCAATTTGCGGGTTATGAATTTGACGTCAGCATAGTTGAATCTCTAGCGACTTTGTCTGCCGGCGGCACTCTCTGCATTCCTTCAGAGTCAGATAGGACGAACCGGCTTACCGGCGCAATGAACGACTACCATGCTAATTGGGTCTGTCTCACGCCCTCCGTTTCCGAGGCCCTGAACCCCAAAGAGCTTCCCTCCCTGGAGACAATTGTCTTTGCTGGCGAGAAGCTGCTCCAGAAGACTGCGCTGAAGTGGGCCGATAATCTGAATGCAGTTTACAACTGGTATGGACCAGCAGAAGCATCGGTGGCCACTTCGTGCTTGGTCGGAAGAGACACTTGGACTGCCGGCGCGATCGGAAGGGGTAGGGGCGGACTCACTTGGCTGGTGGACCCCCGAAACAGAAACCAGCTAGCTCCGATCGGAACCATCTCCGAACTTTGCATCGAAGGACCGATTGTTGCCGAATATACTGGTGAAAACGGATTGTCTCTCAACGAGAAGTCCTTCTTCTCGCCGACGTGGCTTTGGGACGGTCGCAATGAGCTCGCTGTACCCGGGCGGCAATTCCGCGTATATCAGACAGGCGACCTTGTCCGATATGATGATTGCGGCGGAGTGGTCTTTGTCGGCCGCAAGCATGAATCTCAGAGAAAGATTAGAGGCCAGAGAGTGGAGCTTGGTGAGATTGAGATTCGAGTACAAGATTTTCTGGCCGGTAAGTTCGAGGCGACGGTTGTCGCCGAGATATTCTGCCCAAGAAACAGTGATAAGGAGCTGCTCGCTCTTTTCGTCAGCCCCCTCAGTTTATCCCAATCTCCAGAGAAGGCTATCGACTATCTCAAGCAGAAGCTGCCGGTGGACGAGCTGGAGCAAGCGCTGTTGAGATCGCTTCCACCGTACATGATCCCGAAAGTTTATGTACCGCTTGATTCGATCCCTGTGAATCACTCAGGCAAGACGGATAGGAGGCGGCTGCGTCAAATTGGTACCTCTTTCACACAATCCGACTTGGCTGCGATGCAGCCCTCCCGGAAAGCTGCGAGACAGCCGTCCACGGCTATGGAAAGGCGTCTTCAACAGCTGTGGGCAGACATCATCGGGATTGAGCTTGATTCAATCCAAGCCAACGACAACTTTCTGCGCCTGGGTGGCGACTCCATCACGGCCATGCGTCTGGCTGCTTCTGCGCGTCACCAAGGTCTCGTCTTGACGGTGGCTGACATCTTTCAGTCACCCTTGCTCGAAGACATGGCAAAGTGCGTAGGCTTTGACGAGACAGACACCATTCTACAGCAAGTTGCTCCATTTTCCCTGCTGAGCCCTGAGATCGATGAAGTTTCTGCTCGTGGTTACGCGGCGCGAGCATGCTCACTGCCTGAGTCCTGTGTCATGGACGTCTTCCCATGCACAGCGCTCCAGCAGGGACTACTCGCATTAGGGAGCAGAAAGCATGGGCTGTATGTTTCTCGGAGCGTTCTCAGGCTTCAGCCAGAGATCAACCCTGAGAGGCTGGTCACAGCATGGTCGGCCGTTGTGCGAAAGATACCTCTGCTCAGGACTCGAATTATCGACCTTCCCGGCCAAGGCTTGGTCCAGGTCGTATTAGACGACTTGCCGCTGAGATTTTCCAACGACTTGGATGCTTATCTCCGCGAGGACCAGGATTTACAGTTGGGCCTGGGTACTGAGCTTTGTCGTGCCGCCATCATCGACCAGGAATTTGCACTCACCATACACCACTGCATCTACGATGGCAACACCTTGAAGATGTTATTGGAGGAACTGGAACGCCAATACATCGGCCGACCGGGGCTACCCACCACGCCATTCCAGAACTTCATCCACCATCTTGGCAAGATGGACACTGAAGAAGCAGCTGAGTTCTGGAAGAAGCAGCTCTGCCACTCCGAGGCTGCCCAGTTCCCAGTGCTCCCTTCGGCAGCCTATATGCCACAGGCCGACCAGCACTTGGATCATCACATCACCATCACGTGGCCCAAGACAGGCGTGACGCCATCTACCATAGTACGTTCGACATGGGCCGTGTTAGCCTCCCAGTACACATCGTCCAACGAAGTTCTGTTCGCAGTGACGGTCAGTGGACGACAGGCAAGCATGAAGGGTATAGAGAACTGCGTTGGCCCCACCATATCAACTATCCCTGTTGCTATCGCGATAGACGGAGCCGAAACGGTGGAGACCTTCATGTCTCGACTCCAACGTGAGATGATCGAGACCAGCCCTTACGAGCAATTTGGTCTGCAAAATATCTACCGCGCCGCGGGAGATCTCGATCCTCGACACATTCAGACTTTGCTTGTTGTCCAGCCGGTTGCAGAAGGTCAGGGGCTTGACAAGGACGGCCTTGTTTTCAAGGCCAGGAGCTTCTCCTCAAATGTCGATACCTTGGGCGTCGACCCCTTCAATAACTACGCCCTTCAGGTTATCTGCGAGCTGAAATCTGATGGTATCCATCTGCGTATGAGCTTCGACGGTAAACTTGTCGATCCGGATCAGATGCGTCGCATGACCCAACAGTTTGAAACTGTCATCCAACAGATGTGTACGGAAGAGATGGCCACAAACCGGGTTGATGCCATCCAGACGGCCTCTTCCGAGGACTTGGAGATCTTCTGGTCTCAAAACGCGGACCTTCCAGAGGAATCCAATGTGCTGGTGTACGATTCCATAGCTATGGGGGCCAGGCTGCACCCTGAATCCCTGGCTGTAGACGCGTGGGACGGCCGATTCACCTACCGTGAGCTAGACGATATGTCAACGCGTGTAGCCCACAGGCTGGCCGGTATGGGCATTATCAAGGGATCTGTTGTGGCCATATCGTCGGAGAAGTCGAAGTGGGTACCTCTGATACAGGTTTCCGTGTACAAGGCGGGCGGTATCACAGTCTTGCTGTCTGTGGCCGTTCCAGAGCTTCGGATGGCCAAGGTGTTCCAAAGAATTGGGGTGAATCTGGCGGTTGTCTCCGAATCCCGCCTCGAAGTTGTGTCTAGGCACGCAAACTCCTGCACGATTGATCAACTTGTTCTACATTCTTCATCTGCGGACGGCATAGCTGTTGAGCTACCATCGATGGATATGCGCGATCCCGCGGCAATCCTTGTATCGTCTGGCAGCACAGGCGAGCCAAAACAAGTTCTCTGGAGCCACAAAACCCTCTCATCCAACGCTAAAGCGCATGGGAAATACTTTGGTGTCGTTTTAGGAACACGACTCTTCCAGTTCGCGTCATATGACTTTGATGTCAGTACAATCGAGTCGACGTCCATCCTGGCTCACACAGGATGCCTGTGTATACCTTCCGAGTCTGAGAGGATGGATGGACTCTCCGCCACAATAAACCGGTTTGGAATCGATGTTATGAATATTACCCCATCCACGGCCAAGGCTCTTCGTCCCGAAGATGTCACAACCCTTTCAAATCTAGTGCTTTCCGGCGAGAACGTGACTGAGGGGGATGTCCAAAGGTGGAAAGACAAATGCCTGGTGCTCAATTGGTACGGGCCTGCAGAGCATCCGGCGACGTTCATGACTGCAACTGATAATACTTGGCGCACTGGTGTCATTGGGCAAGTCAACTCGAAACAACCAGCTCTATGCTGGCTGGTGGACCCCCAAAACCCAGACAGGCTCGTGCCCTTTGGAGCCGTGGGGGAGATTGCAATCGAAGGTCCGCTCTGTGCCGATGGGTACTTTGGAGACGATACCATGACGAGGCAGCGCTTCCGCCACGACCTCAAGTTTCTCTCGGCAGGGCGTGGCCAAGCTCAACCAGGAAGACAAAATTGCGTGTACTGCACCGGAGATTTAGGCCGTTACGAAAGCAACGGCAACATGGTGTATATGGGGAGGAAAGACGCACAACTGAAGGTCCGCGGCCAACTGGTTGCGCCCGAGGAGGTTGAAGCACAGATACACCAATGGTTTGGCAGACCAGACGACGATGTGGAAGTGGTTGTGGACGTCGTCACTCGACCAGGAAACGATATTACGCTCGTTGCATACATCACGGCGGAGACGACAGAGGATGCTGAAGGCATGACGTCTGGTTTGAACGACAAGTTGGAGGCAACGTTGCCCAAATATGCCATTCCTGCGTATTACATCCCTGTGCCAGTTATCCCAACCAACGCATCGGGCAAGAAAGATCGCAAGAAGCTTCGGGAAATAGGAGACATCTATGAACCGCCGAAGAACAAAGCCGGCACACGACACCGAGAACCGGCCACCACTGCTGAGAGAGCTCTTCGGGAACTGTGGTCGAGTGTACTCAAGATTGACGCCGAAATCATTTCAGCGAATGATAGCTTTCTTCGAATGGGAGATTCGATCCAGGCTATGCGGTTGGTGGGGATGGCCCGCCAACAGGGACTGGTTCTTACTGTGGCCGAAATCTTTGAGCACCCGATTCTCGAAGACATGGCAAAATTCGTTAGGAACAAGGAGCATAGCGAAGACGACAGTGAAACGGTGGCCCCTTTCACGCTGCTTCAGCCAGGCTTGGACCAACAGGTCGCACGCCAACTGGCGGCATCACTGTGCGACGTGGATGAAAGCGAGGTAGAAGATGTTTTCCCCTGTACACCGTTGCAGGAAGGTCTTTTGGCGCTCACTATGAAATCTCCCGGTGCGTATACTGGCCGGAACGTACTAGAGCTGGCCTCCTCTGTCGACCTCGATCGATTCAAAGAAGCCTGGCAGAAGGTCTGCATCATGATGCCCATTTTACGAACACGAATCATTGATCTGCAAGACCAAGGACTAGTGCAAGTTGTTATCCGGGAGGAAGACTTCTTCAGTACTGCAGAAAGTTTGGACGAGTACATCCTGATGGAAAGGGACATCCCGATGAGCTTGGGGTTGCGCCTCATGAAATGCGCCATCTTCACAGATGTCGCCCCTGGAAGCGATCGCAAATCCTCGCACTTTGCCCTGACCCTGCACCACTCCATCTATGATGGGCTGACTATGCCGCTGATCTGGGAGACTTTGGAGAACATATACCACGGTTCGACCCCACTGCAACCCCGTCCCTTCCAGAACTTCGTCAAATACATTCAGGGGCGCGATCGCGAGGCCGAGATCAAGTTTTGGGAGTCGCAGTTCTCGGGTCTTGAGGCGCCCCAGTTCCCCAGCCTGCCGGCTTCCAACTATGAGCCCAAGGCAGACTCGAACCTTGCACACCATATTGGAGATCTTACGTGGAGAGCGGATAATTCCACTCCCTCCACCACATTACGCTCAGTCTTTGCCTTCCTTTGCTCACGATACTCCAATTCCGACGACGTTGTGTTCGGTTCAGTCGTTTCCGGCCGCAAAGCCCCGGTTGAGGGCATCGAAAGAATAGCAGGTCCGACGATTGCTACTCTGCCCATCCGAGTCAAGCTTGAGAGCAAGGCGAATGTACGACAGTTGCTAGCGTCGATACAGGATCAGGCCACCAAAATGATTCCTTACGAACAGACCGGCTTGTCAGCTATACGACAGATCAACGCCGAGACGCAACAGGGCTGTCAGTTTCAGACACTACTGGTCATCCAGCCCCAGGAGCAGACCTCGCAAGATGCCGGTCTCTTCTTGTCGGAGTTGGTGCATGGAAAATCCGATAGTACCGCGTTCGACTCTTACGCCTTGTCCTTGGTATGCAGCCTGGACGCAGGCTCCATCTCTCTGGACTTTCGGTTTGACTCTCGGGTCATAGCCCAGAACACAGTTGGACGAATGGCACATCACTTCGAGCACTTTCTGAGGGGCCTTTGTACCTTGAAGCTTGACGAAACATCACTCGGCGATGTGAATCTCACGACTGATCAGGATCTTAATCAGATCTGGAAATGGAACGCAAAGGCACTACCAAGTGAAGACACCTGTGTTCATGACCGCATCGCAGAAGCTGCTCATCTCTACCCCGAAGCCACAGCCGTCTCTGCCTGGGACGGTGAGCTTTCGTACGGCGAATTGGACAGAGCATCTACAGCGCTAGCGGTCCGTCTTGTTGAGCTTGGCGTCAAGCAAAACACAATTGTCCCGCTTTACTTTGAGAAGTCTGTGTACGTGCCAGTTGCCATATTGAGTGTCTTGAAAGCTGGAGCTGGCATGCTACTGCTCGACGCAACACTTCCAGCGTCTCGGCTTGAGGCCATGGTGAGCCAGGTTGATCCAGTGGTTATTCTCAGCTCGGTTGCAAATGGGGCATTAGCTTCTCAACTCGTCAATCCTAGCGCCCGAACGATTGTCATGAGCCCTGAGTACTTTTCCACCCTGCAAGCCAACAGCAACATGAGCAGCAGCCCTCCCGCCCTCCCCAAGGCCAAGCCCTCGGATCTACTCTACGT
>JARHUK010000637.1:6793-33389 GCA_031001725.1 Pseudopyricularia javanii
GACGAAAAAGCTGGACTCGAAAATTAAATCCCTGACCCCACCACCAGCGCCGGCATTCAACCTACTGGCATCAAAGGGCTACACATACACAGCATCCTCGCCAATCTTGCATTGTACTCTGTACAACCTATCAAGCAACGTCAAGATTTGTCTTTGGCAGGCACTTGACCACCGAAAAAAAAACATAAAAAATTGAAAACCCTCCAAACGAGTGGGAAGCGCCCAACATCTCGAGGGTGACAAACCCCCACTCACTCACCCCCTAAGATGGCAGGCTTCTCCTTCTCCTTCTCCGGGGAGGACATAGAGAACAACGGCAGCGAAGAGCAGCCCCAACCAGCCAAGACCGCTCCAGCAGAGGACACGGCCCAAAATGCGGGCGCGTTCCCGGTCCAGGGCAAGCCGCAGCTGCCGGCGGAGCACCACAGTCTCGACGAAATGCTGTCCCGACTGCCGTCGCAGATTGTGTATAGCCTCTTGGACGTCGACCTCGGAGGGGGGAAGAGCATCCAGCTGCCGAGGCGAGAGCTGTTCGACGTCCGGGTGCAGCTGGCGGCGGAGGACGAGGATGTGGGAGCGGCAGCGGGCAGCCAGGACGACACGGGGCTGGGGAATCACGACGTCCGTAGTGGAATCTACGAGGGTGGCTTCAAGAGCTGGGAGAGCAGCATCGACCTGGTCAAGATCCTTTCGCAGGACGTCTACTCGCCCGCGCTGGCGTTGAAGAACGGGCCCAGGAGGATGATCGAGGTGAGTTTGCGTTTTCTAGGTAGTCTCGTCGACATTGCCTACTGCTCTCGTATCTAACGAACAAACCGCATAGCTTGGGTGCGGCACAGCGCTGCCGTCACTGGCCGTCTTTCAATGGGCGGCAGAGGCCGACACTGGAGCCGCGTCGGACAGAGCTCCGCTCTGGCTGACCATGGCGGACTACAACCCATCCGTGCTGTACCTCGTGACGCTGCCAAACTTCATGCTCACCTGGGCGCTGAGCCGGCGGGGCGACAGCGTGCTGCTCCAGGAGGCGCTTTCCTCTGACGAGAACCAGGGCGAGCTGGAGCTGACGGACGAGGTCAAGGCCGCGTTCCGGGCGTTCCTGGAGACATCCAAGATCACCCTCTCGTTCGTCTCGGGCGGGTGGTCGCCATCGCTCGTTGAGCTGCTCTACAAGGACGAGACGGTCCTGTCAGCGACGGCTGGACACGAGAACGGCGGCACGCTCGTGCTCGGCGCAGAGACTATCTACTCCCCCTTTGCGCTGGGCGCGTTTGCCAACACCCTCTTGGAAATTCTGCAGAGGGAGAAGCAGCAGCAGGGTGGTGGTGGTGGCGGCGGCGGCGGCGGTGGTGGTGGTCATCATGCAACAAGCCTTGTGGCTGCCAAGAGGCTATACTTTGGGGTCGGAGGCTCGCTGGACGACTTTGTGGACATGATGACGGCGTCGGGCGCGGCCGTCGACTGGGTGGCGGAGGAGACGCAAGGCGTGCGACGGGGCGTGGTGCAGTGCTCGCTGCGATGAACGCGTGCCACACGCGCGCAAACCCCGAACGGGTGGTTGATAGCGGCGTAGCACAACACAAAGGGTACAGACATAAAAAAAAACCCCCAAAAAACCTGGAAGTGGCTGCCTACGGTTTAGCCGGTACGGATGGCGAGGGTTGCATCCTAGGGAGATCACGGGCTGACTGCGCCCAGCTTTCATGGCCATTTCGGCTAAAAACTTGGCTCTAATTGACAGAATAGAGAGAAGTGAGTGATTGTGTTGTAGTGAGTGGTCCGCAGAGCACGTCTGTCCTTTTGCAAGCCCAGGGGCAATGAGATGATGTCAGATGATGGGATGTCGGGTTTGCACATGCCTTCTCCGCGAAAAGGAACGAAAACCCTGATTTGATGGTTTCTGGGCATTTCGGAGGGTCGGATAGGGGGGTTTTTTTTTTCTTTACTTTTTCTTTTTTAGCAGTTGGGATGACAGGTGGAAGAAGCAATGAGCAATCCGAGCCACAACAGCAGGGTCAGACACGCGGGAAAGGTCGGTAGAATATGTCGATCAGATCAAATCCCCGTCCAGGCAAAAGCCACTTCTGCACACTCAATTGAATCATTAATAGCGTGGGTAATTATTACATACCCAACCTTTTTTGTTTTCTTACCACTGATTTGGGTGATAATTCCTCTCCTCTCTTTGCCCAACAAGCTCCAAGACTCAAGGGGGATCTCCGGACAAATCTCGCTCATTCCAGCTCTCCACGAGCGTTGCAGCACTACAGCATGAAAACGGGGACCGCCTAGAATTGGATGCTTATGGGCGGGCGATCAGGCTGGACTGGACTGGACTGGACTGGGAAGAAAAAAAGCTAGGGTATTACCAAACAAGGTGCCATTCAGCAGAAGAAGCCAAGGCGAGCGCCGAAGCCAAAGATCTCCATGAGAAGTAGCAGGGAATTATTATTCCATGGCCGTTAAGGTTCTGGACCAGACTGGGGGGGTGACGAAGTCCAACGGGGCACAGCTCCTGAGCACAAAACCCGAGTAGTGGCTTAATAAAAACAGAACAGCTTTGACCACACATATGGGTCGTTGTCGGCATCCCATGTGAGGCATGTGCGGATGATGGGTTGCTTCTGGACTCCCATGTTCCGGCCGGTGGTGTGGGCAGTCCATCGTCGCTCGGCCGTGGAATCGTGGAGATGATGGGGCGGGTGAGTGGACAAGATCCCTGGGAATCCAATCTTGCGGCCCCTCCTTGTTGGATTTACCGAGACTGGGATGGAGGGGGGATGATGAATGCTCCGTTTTGTGTGCTAGTGGTGATTTACGAGGCATTATTATTTTTCATTGCAACCTACGTAAGGCCCCCGGGCGGGTGGACATTACGTGTGAGTGGTCGTAAGGGGCGAGAGTCGTGAAAGTGAGGGTGTAGACTCAGGTCTTACCCACCCATTCCGAAGTTTGCGTTCGAGAAAACGAGCGAGTTCTATGTAGGAGCGAATTGGAGAAAAAAGTTTGCAAAGAAGCGGTTACGTTTGGTTACGCCACAACGCTCGTGTCTGGCGATGAGGTGGTGCGGTGGTTGTGTGCTTCACTGGCGAAACGACTAGATACTTTGTGAGGGTACTTGATGTCGAGGTGGGAGGCTTTTCGACACTAGATAAAATAGTGCCGACTCGTGCTTACATAGTAGACAAAACCAAACAAACAAAAAAAAACAACAACAACAACAACAACAACAAACGCAGGCGGCAATTCTTGACTGACATTTGACTTGTGCATACTGCACATGTCCATGTGTTGTGCTTGACATGGAGACATTGAAAGGGGATCCACTCTTCGTCATACTTGGGAAATTAAACAGGTTCTCCACCCGTGGCGGGATCCAAAGACTGAACTAGCACCAGCCCGGCAATAATACCAGATGGAATAATAAAAACAAAAGAAACAAATAAAAGACAGGGTACCCACACCGGCACCCTCAGGGGCTTGGCGCCGTATGCAGGAACCAAAGAAGGAAGTCGTGGCGGCGCATCTTAGTTTGGGTTCTGGGTCAAGACGGTACCGGCAGCGAGGATGCTGCCCGGCGGCGCCTGTGTCGAATTTGTGTGTGCGTGTGTCCAGGCTCTTCTCCTGAGTAATTAATTACGGTACCTAGTCCAAGGTAGGTATGTGGGAAAAGCTAGTGAGGGTCGGTTTCCGGCCGGCCTCGATAGATAAAAACCTCGTCCTCCCGTTCGCCTACATTCCTCCTACCTCTCCTTTCTCACCACCCACCCAACTACTTCACGATCGTTCCATATCGAGACGTTTACGAGCTTCTTTACGACTAATAACTATTCTAATAATATCCTTTTCTGGTATGTATCTAATGTCACTATCATGCCTTAGTGCTCAACGGCCCGTCATCGCCATCCCCTCCCTATCCTCTGCCTCTCTCTCTCTACCTTTGCTAGTCGCCACGTCCCTCAGATCCTCCTCACATTCCACTAGATCTTTTTGTTGTCTTGGCTCTCCTGCCCCAGGTCTATCTAGCCCACCACAAATTCAACCCCTCCTTCCCCGGATTCCACACCCGGTCAACACCCGTTTACTGACATTCCACCCTGGCCATCAGCCACTTCGACACCCTCGCTACTTTACGCTCAGTCTTCGATATCAACTACCCAACCGTCAAAATGAAGTTCACCGCTGTCATCGCTGTCCTGGCTGCCATTGCCGAGGCCAAGGTCGCTTTCACCAACAGCGTGTACAACGTGGTCGCCGACCAGCCCTTTGAGCTCACCTGGTCTGGCAACGACGGCCCAGTCACCATCACCCTCAAGGATGGCCCCTCGAATGACCTCCAGACCGTCTCGGTCCTTGCCAGTAAGTTGTTTTGCTTGTTTTCCAGTCAACTGTTCTTCAAAAAAAAATAGCCCTAACAACCCGCACCAGGCTCCGTCTCTGGCACCAGCACCACCGTCACCCTTAAGTCCTCGGATCTGAAGTCCGGCCAGTACGCCTTCGCCATCAAGGACACTTCCGGCGATGACGACGAGAACTACTCGCCTCAGTTCCCCATCTCTGGCACTGCCACCGGCACCACCACTGCCAGCGCGTCCGTCTCCACCACCACTGGCTCGACCACCACCGGCACCGCAACCACCCTGTCCACCGCCTCCCGCTCCACCACCGCCAACTCGACCGCTGCCAGCAGCGCCGCCAGCACCTCCGCCACCAGGACTAGTAAGCATTAACCTGACCCATCTCAGATATACCACTCTTGTTGCAGTCGCTAATCGTACTCCTCCCCAACAGCCGCTGCTTCCGCCACCTCTGCCACCTCCACCACCGCGCCCCCCAACACCGGCGCTGGTGCTCAGCTCCAGTCCTCGATCGCCCTGATCTTCGTCGGTGTTGCCGCCTTCGTCTTCCTCAACTAAGCTGGAGACTTTCGTCGCCGGCTCCTCGACGTACGTGATTGCTCTCGGCGCAGGGGTTTCTTGCAGGAGTGAAGGAATCAGTACGACACTCAATGTTAAGAGGTTGCGGAGGGGGTGGAGGCGTGAATAGCACTTCCCTCCCCCCGGGAACTCATGCGATGCATTATGGTCTTTACAGTCTTGTGACATTTTTATTTTTGGAAGTGGATTGGAAGTCCCATAGTCTCGTTCGATAATAACTGCTCGGGTCGATACGGCCGTCAGGAGCCATGCGTTCGATTTTCGACGCTTTCAACTACAATTTTCGATACCAAACACTCGCTTCTCGTGACATGTGAACCTGATGAGGAGAGAAGTGCATCATATCATGCCCGGTCAAGTGCATGCTCGCCGGGTAGCTGCAGAACTAGAGACGAGTCTGGGACTCGACCTAGCCGTAAAGTGTGTCTCACCTGTTTTGTCTACGCTTTTTCCCCCCTCCCTTGGTTGAAGCAAGTTGTGTGTCTTGGGGTGCTCGCTCCTGCGCCCAAAAAGAGACGTTCAGGCCCACAAACACCCGCGATGGATGGCATTGCCCGTCGACGGATAAAATGTCGTACAGACATGACGATCTACAGTGCCACATCTTGCTTTTCCCTCAAGACTGTTGCTTTCAACCACATTTGGCTTGTCATTCTCTAGATTTTGCTTATTCAAGTGCCACCTCCGTTGCTTCTCGACCAGACGTGTAGTTGGTTCGTTTCCAAGAGTGAAAAAAAAGATGCGACAAATTCACAATAGGAAAAAAGGACTCAGTATTGCTACCTTTCTTTTACCTCTATAGTATTTCCAATTCAGGCTTCGTAGATGTATACCTTATATACGCGCGCCTATGCCATACCAGAAATGCCGTTACGGAAGACAGTCCTTCTCTGCGCCCCCAGAACCTCAATGGCAAAGCACCATTTATCCCAGAAAGTGCCGTAAACGTAAACAAAACCCCCAAAAGAAGACCGCCAGATTTCATACAGTCCCACTGAGCAAGCCAATGAAATGATTCACGCCAGGAGGTCATCGCTGCTGCTCCCAGAAAACTCGCCATCGAGACCCGAACCGCCGCCGTAGTCCTTCTCGTCAGAGTCTTCCCCGGCCCCGACGCCGCCCCACTCGGCGACGTCCTCGCAGCCCCTCGGCACCCTGCATCTCGCGCGCGCGTCGCATGTCTTCCAGAGCACCTCGCGCACCTCGCGGAACACGCGGTCGGGCGCGTCCATGGCCCAGATGACGTCGAGGTGCTCGTAGTCGTCCACCACCTTGGCGTGCACGACGCGCACGTGCGGCTCGCGCCCGCGCTCGAAGCGGCGCAGGAGCTTGCGGCCGTCGACCAGGTCGTCGCGCCCGCAGACCCAGAGAGCGAAGGGCGGGGCCTGTGCGTTGTACCAGGCTGTGGCGCCGAAGGGGCGGCGGCGGTGGTGTCGGTTGCTGCTGCTGCTGCTGCCGCCGTTGGAGGTGTCGTTGGCGTCCGGGTGTGGGCTGGGGCTCATGCTGCGGCTGTGCCCTGGTTCGATGTTCTCCGGGTCCAGGATTAGGTTGCGCGGCCAGCGCTCGATGGGGTCCTCAGCGCCTGGCGTTGTGGATTCCTGCGGCTGCTGATCCGGCTGCTGCTGCTGCTGCTGGCTCTCCATCCGCGCCAGTCGCCTGTCCTCCTCCTCTTCGGCCTTCCACTCCTCCTTGGTCGCCAGGATGCACTTATGCTTGGCGAAGCACTCGCGGCCCAGCCACCACCGCATCGACTCTGCCGAGACGTAGACGGGCGCGAACTGGAAGAAGCGGTCCCTCAGCCCCGCGTCCCACCGCGTATCGCTCCAGTTGAACAGGAACGAGAACACCTTGTAGCCGAGCTGGCCGTAGACGCGTGGGTTGAGTATGCTGTGCATGGTCATCATAGTCGGTATGAAGGCGTGGATGCCGAACATGAGCCGGAACATGGACGGAGTTATGACGCGCATGAACTTGAAGTACATCTTGCCGATCAGGGGCCCGGCGTAGGCGGCGGGCGCGAGGGCACAGAACACGGTCAGCTTCTCGCCCAGGTCCGGGCGCTGCTCCTTGGCCAGGGCGACGAAGGTCTGGGTCGTGCCCTGCGAGTGGGCCACGAGGCCGATCTTTTCGAAGCCCGTCTCGAACTGGACGCGCGAAGTGAGGGCCGTCAGGTCGAAGACGCCCATCTGCCGGATGTTCCAGCACCACATGCGGGGGTCAGAGTACTCGAGCAGGGCGTGCTTTGGCTTGAAGCCGCAGCGGTTGTTACCTAGCCAGACGTCGAAGCCGGATTTGCAGAGGTACTGGAGATGGTGGGGATGGAATCAGTCAGCATAGTGGAAAGTTGTTACTGGAAAGGTTGCAGAAGAGAGAGAGAGAGAGAGAATGCGGGCACTAACGAAAGCCAATGAATCATCGTCGTTGACGCAGTACGCGCCGGCGCTCTGCAGCAGGCCGTGCATCAGTAGCACGGGGAACCGCCTCGGCCCGTCGGGGTTCTTGAGCCTCCTCCTGGCGCCCGTGAAGACGTCGGGACCGCGCTCCCCTCGCTCCTTGGGGCTGAGCTCCTCGTACTCGCGCGGATCGTAGACGTGCCACAGATCGATGATGAAGCCGTCCTCGGTCTGGACCTCGAACTCCTCGACGTCGAGCCCGACGCGGCGGGCGTAGTAGCCGACGTCGCAAATAATGGGGTCCGGCCCGCCCTCGGTGGGTACGTAGCCGTCGTCGTCGCCGCCGAGATCCTCGGAGCTGTTGTCCCGCCGCGTCTCGTCGCCGTTGTTGTTGGCGGCACTGGACGGCGGCCCGCTGCGCTGCCGCGCCGTCCACCTGCGCTCGAGCTCCCGCCGCCGCAGGGCGCGGCGCTTCTCCTCCTCGTAGAACGGCCGGTCGGCGTCCGGGTCGCGGAGCATCATGTACTTGAGGGCACGGCTGCAAAACGGCGGTATGCTGGTGAAGAGCGAGCCCAGGACGATGACGCCGAGGAAGCTCATCGAGAGAAAGAAGGACGAGAAGCGGAAGGTGGCGCACTGCAGGTTGCGCAGCAGAGTCGGCGGGCCGTAGAGAGGCAGCGGCGGGAACAGCGGGTTGGTGTGCGAAGGGGGCATCGACTGTTTTAGGTTGCCGCGGGTAGGGTCCTGCGTTGACTTGCCTTTGGCGAGGCCCGGGTCTGTGGGTGACGATTTGCTCGCGGCGGCGGGGGTTGACCTGCCGGCCTCGGCCATCTTCTCGTCGTCCAGGTTTTGCCTGAGCTCGTTGAGCTTGTGGGCCTCGTGCAGAGGCACACCAGGTAGGCGGTCGCCATTTGCGGTGACGATGACGGCGTCCTGGGGCGTCAGGAAGCGGGCCTCGACAGCCGGGTTATCGTCGGCGGCATCTCCCTCGCCAGAACGTTGGAGAGAGAGCTTCTCTGACTGAAGGGCGAAATCGTTGCTGGCTTTGGACGGGGGATTCGCGGCCGTGGTGGTTGGGACGCCTGGCGACCCGTCGGTCTCGAGATATTGTTGCGGTGCGTTGTCGTTGGGCGGCGAGTTTGCCTCGCTGCTGGCGCCCATTGTTGGAGACGACGTCACTGCGAACACCCTGGAAGCGGAAACTCCGCCCTCCAATGGAAATGCTACGTTGGTTGAAGACAGAGTTTGGGGGGGCTCTGTTTGTTTGACGGCCCAATGTTTTAAGGTAATTATTACCAGGTACCTAGGAAGGTAGATGGAAAGGGGGGGAGGGAATGGCTTCTTTCGAATTGATGCTCAAAAAGCTGTGTGTCAATCGGAGAGGGGGAATTGGATTATGCAAAGCAGAGAAACAACAAACATAATTTGACAACTTGGGAGCAAAGAAAGGGGCCTGGCGCTTTTTAGTATCCAGGAACTGCTGCATCCACTACAAAACAAGCCAAGGCGCGGTTCTTGACTGGATGCCCGTATAATGACAGGACGACTGCTGGAAATTAGGGCACTAAATGCAGCATGTCTCGACCTGGTTCAGCGGAAGGGTCCTTGGGAATCGACGCTAAACAAGTTTTGTCGCGTTGGGCGAGACGTCATGACTGATGAGACCAGAAGCAAGAGGACATGACAATGAGAGCGACGTGCAGAAAAACAAGCTGCAAGATCCGGGCATCGGAAGCAGCCGATGGCTGCGGTTTATTCATTTTCACATGAAGCTACTGTATTTATTTTCACATGGAGATTTGGGTATCGTCGTCTCCATTCCCACTGTCATACGGTTTGGGTTGTCGTGTTCCTGGCTTCAGTGGCACACTGAAGCAAACCATCGTGTTTCTTTCCCATCTTCAATAGTAATAGTTAGTATCCGTTTGTCTCTCCTCTGTCATGTCGTTCCCATCCGAGTGCAGACTTTTTGCAGTCTGTTTCGGCCTCGTTGAAAACCCTCATGTCACTTGCGTCATGCTACATGCAGATCCTTAGCAAAAGGGGAAAGCCGGCCTGGTTGATGCAAGCCCGGTGGAGATCCGAGGACCGGCGACGAGATGAATCTACGACAGGAACCAACAGTCACTTAATTACTTGGTACCTTATTTCTCGGTCACCCGGCGATGCTGGGTATCCCATCACGAGGGCCAATTCCATTTTCAACTGCTGCCATGTGCCAGCGACCTGCGACCTCCCTTTGGCGAGTACACCGCTGGACAGACCTCGCCGTACACGAACATGTATCGTCTGACTCTGACCGCACAACGAGTGATCAATCAAGCTTGTGGACAGAAATATTCATATTCCACAGCACATACGATGTAATTACAATCATTTTTTTTATCCTCCTAAAAGTGGTAGTAAGAAATATCTCTCCCCAGATAATCCCCAGCGCTGTGGGTACCCGTGCCAATGGTAATATGGGGCTCGGTTGAGGGGCGCGCCTGCCTGTGCCTGTGCCGAGGCCCATGGCAAGCGCAGTGCAGTGCAGTCAATTGAACGGAGCTAATCCCTAGCACTCACTGCCGACGCCATCGTCAATGTCCGAATTGCATCTTTTCGGGAGCTCTGAATCTTTGATCAGACAGACAACACACCACAACCAGACCCAATCGTGAACTACACCGGTCCTACAAGTCAAACCACCGCAGCCAAAAAAAAACAACAACATTGCAGCACCCATTGCACTCAATAAGCTCCTGTCGCATCCCCCCCGCCGCTCACCATGGATATGGTGCCAGCCCGCAAGAGGAGACGTCGCCGCCGCCAGGACAAACTGCCCATCTCGGCTCGCCTTGCTCTCGACGATCATGTCCACAGAGACGTAGGCATCATATCAGAAGACTTGTTTGCCGACCTCTTCCCCCATCTCTCCCCGGACGAGATACACCAAGGTGAGCCTCACTTGTCCCATGCCGTCCTAGGCTCGCCCCTACTCCAGTCCCATCCCTCCCCGGCTGACCCTGACCTGCAGACGACGTGCACTATGTGGCCATCGCCCCTTGGATGCCCGACCTCTACCCCGAAACTGCCGATTGGACCATTGTCGCCGTCACGAGGTCCACCGCCCTGTCGCATTCCACCGTCCAGTTCTCCCCTTCCGCATCGGCCCTTGCCCTGCAAACCTTTGCCAACACCCTTCAGCGCGTCGCGCCCTCCAAGCTATCGAGTCACAGCAGAAGCGGCATAGACATCCTGGTCCTCGACGCCCTAGCCATCTCTCTTGAAACTGTCTTTGTCAGCCTCGACGGCGAGCTGGCCAAGCGCCTGGAACATGGAGAAGGAATCTTCCACCGGGAGCACCCCAACGGCAAGCTGCCAGCCACGCCCTCGTCCCCCGAACAAAAGCTCGCCGCCGCCCTCAGAGCTGCTCTGGGCACGCTTCGCGTTGTGCATACCGGCGACCTGTTCCCCTTGCCCCTGCCACCACACCCAATCACCCATGTGCCGCCGAATCCGGGCAAGGTCACGCTTTGCGAGCCTGTTGCGCAGGGCATTCTGTCCCCCCACACCAAGATCATTGTCTCCTCTGGCCGCTCCGCCTCCAAGGGCAACCGCGATAGGGCCTCGCGCCAGTCTGGCCGCATCCTGGACGGTGTTGCCGAGGCGGACGAGGACACGGCCAACGACCAGTTCTTCTCGGCGGCCGAGGACAGAGGCGCGGCCGGCGAGACCGCTGACGAGAGCGTCGCCACAAGTGCCTCCGAAACCGAGCTTTCCTCTGGCGATAACGAGGAATTGTCCGACGACTCGATGGACGACATGATCTCCCTTCAAGCGCCAATGCTGCCGAGCAATGCTAGCGGAATGTCGACCGCGCAACTTGGGACGCCCATGACCATCGGCCGCGGGAAGAGGACAAACGGCATCGCCACCCCCGGGTCCGTCTTTTCGTCCTTTACGGCGACTACTGCGCGCCAAGACAGGCCCCGAGGACGCTTGTTCAAGGCGCAGGGGCTCGTGAAGACTATACCAGCCGAGCTGCTTCATCCCAAGCCTGCTCCCGAGGACGATGACGAGGCTCACATATATGTGGATGTAAGCCACCTCTCGAGGATTGGCTGTTTCTCGGGAGACTGGGTCCGCGTTGAGGCCTCAGCCGCCCCTCCAGTGAATGGGTTCGGCCCCTTCGCTCTGGGTAGTTTTGGGGAGCAGGATGACCAGGAGCCCCTTTGGAGGCCTGCGAGGGTTTTTGGTCTACCTGAGGGCTATTCCAAGCGGCCAGTCAGCCGGATACCCAGCTCCAAGCACCGCGGCCGCAGCTTGTCCTTCTTCGAGTCGCAGGTGCAAAAGTCATCCGGCCCACTAGCCTACGCATCTCCCATCCTCCTGGCCAATCTGGACCTCCCATCACACCTACGTCTACTGCCGCTCAAACGAACAGTATCGCATATTGGCAACGGGCCACAATCACAGGTAACAACGATCGTGCAGCCACCATTCGCGCGGGGGGTAGTTGTTCAGCAGGTGCGAACACCGCTGACCTCTTCCAAAGACGTCGAGGTTGCCGTCATCGCTGGGCTCAAGTGGCACTTTGAGAAGAAACTTCGCGTCATCAAGGCGGGCGATTTCATAGCCGTGCCCATAGACGCCCAGCTTGGGCGCACAATGAGGGAAACTTCGAGCGGGGAGGGATCTGCGATAGACAACATCTTATCCTTGTCTGAAAGTTCCGCCAACGGAACCGCGGCCAGCTGGCGTGGGCTGAAATACGACGAAGTGGCCTGGTTCAGGGTGTCTCACATTCAGGCGCAGAAGCAGGACGCCGCGGACCAGGAGGAAGACCTATGGGGCTCTGCTGCCTGCGTCGAGACTACGATTGCGCACTTTGAATCCTCGGGCATGGTGAACGGACGGGTTCCAGGCGTCAAGGACAGCACATGGCCTTACTATCTGGGTCTTGTCTCCCCGCCAAGTGCTGGGCTGGACTCCTTGCCTGTTGCCATCTCCGAGCCCAGTCCGAAGCACATTTCTCCACTGCGCAGGCGTATGCGCAGTCTGCTGGCCGCCGCAACCAGCAAGAGGGCCGTACACCTCAAGGCACCGGCTCTAGCCATCCTGCTGGTTTCTACCCAGCGCAACATCGGGAAAGCGACGCTGGCTCGCGATGCGTGCCGGGATATTGGACTTCACACCATGACGATCAATGCCTACGACATCTTGAACGAGGGAGGCGGCGGTGGAAGCGACGTGAAAACCGATGGTACGCTGAAGGCGCGGGCTGAACGCGCTTTCAGCTGTGGCCCCGAATGCTGCGCGCTGCTAATACGGCACATAGAGGCTCTCACGGCCGAACGGATGGCCACCTCGTTGAAAGGCATTCTATCTGATGCCAGGGTCCTGATCGCTACGACGACGGAGCCCGACAAGATGCCCGATGGCGTGCGAGGCCTTTTTACCCACGAGCTAGAGATGACTGCTCCAGACGAGAGTGAGCGCGAGGGCATCCTCCGCTCAATTGTCGACCAGCGCGGTATCACTCTGGACCCAAGCGTCGAGCTAGGGGGCGTCGCTCTCAAGACCGCCGCCCTGGTAGCCGGAGACCTGGTGGACGTCATCGACCGGGCGCTTGTCGCACAGCGCGCCCGGCTCGAGTCGGTGGCAGCCAAGGCTAGCCAGGGCAGAGATGGAAACGCACCAACCGTGACGCTGCGGGACGTGCAGGTGGCCGGCGGCACGGCCGTGAGGGGCTTGACCAAGGGCGATCTCGACACGGCGGTCGACGCGGCGCGCAAGAATTTTGCCGACGCCATCGGCGCGCCCAAGATCCCCAGCGTGACGTGGGACGACGTGGGCGGCCTGGGGAACGTCAAGGACGCCGTCATGGAGACGATCCAGCTGCCGCTCGAGCGGCCGGAGCTGTTTGCCAAGGGCATGAAGAAGCGGTCCGGCATACTGTTCTACGGCCCGCCCGGAACGGGCAAGACGCTCCTCGCCAAGGCCATTGCGACCGAGTACAGCCTCAACTTCTTCAGTGTCAAGGGGCCCGAGCTGCTCAACATGTACATTGGAGAGTCCGAAGCCAATGTGCGGCGCGTGTTCCAGCGCGCGCGCGACGCGAGGCCCTGCGTCGTCTTCTTTGACGAGCTTGACTCTGTCGCGCCGAAGCGCGGAAACCAAGGGGACAGCGGGGGTGTCATGGACCGCATCGTCTCGCAGCTGCTGGCCGAGCTGGACGGCATGTCTTCCGGGGACGACTCTGGGGGTGGCGTGTTCGTTATTGGCGCCACCAACAGGCCCGACCTGCTGGACCAGGCCCTCATTCGGCCCGGGCGGTTCGACAAGTTGCTGTACCTGGGTGTGTCGGACACGCACGAGAAGCAGCTGACCATTATGGAGGCGCTGACGAGGAAGTAAGTACAACAGGGGGATGAGAATGAACCTATCTCTTACCCCGTTTCTTGAGGCGTTGTGACTGACATAATTTCTTTGCAGGTTCAAACTACACCCCTCTGTATCCCTCCGGTCCGTGGCCGAGAAGCTGCCATTCACATACACGGGCGCCGACTTTTACGCGCTCTGCAGCGACGCGATGCTCAAGGCCGTCACGCGGCAGGCATCGCACGTCGACGCCAAGGTCAGGGCCATGAGCGCCGAAAAGGGGCAGGAGATCACGACGGCATACTTCTTCGACCACTACGCCACGGCCGAGGACCTCGACGTCATGGTCACCGAGGAGGACCTCCTCGCCGCGCACCGAGAGTTGGTGCCCAGCGTTAGCGCGGGAGAGCTGTCGCATTACGAGCGGGTCAGGGCTAGTTTTGAGGGCGGGCGGGACAAGCCCCAGCAGCAGCAGCCGCAGCAGCCGCAGCAGCAGCACAGGAGGGACCTTGGCGCCAGGACGGCGTCGGGTGCGTCGTCTATCAGGGGCAAGAGCAAGGGCAAGGGCAAGGCGATTGCGCTCTCCAGTGACGAGGAAGAAGACGGGCACGACGGCGTCAACGGGAAGCCGAACAAGGGCAAGGGAAAGGCGGTCGTATCGGGTTACGGCTCGGGCGGTGACGACGAGGGCTTGTACGATTGATTGGATCATGTAATAAAAGAAAAACACCTGTTGGGCCCAGATCTGCACAAGACGCAAAAAAGAACAATCTGCATGGCCTTTTTTTCTGTTGGCAATACCAAACGTGCCACCGTAATTTTGCGCTGTCCGTCGTCTACCATACCATGTAAAGACCGGCCTGATTTATCCTCGGCTGTAATTCCAAAACCCCGAAAAACTCCCGTCTAGATATGGACCTATCCTTTTGAGAGGTACAAGGAGAAAACGATGGATAGCCATCTCTAATTTGCGCAAAATCAGATACGACGGAGAAAAGAAAACCAGAATACATGTCAAAAACAACGCCGCGTAACTAAAAGAAGAAGAAGAAAAAGCCCAATCCTAGGCCCTTATCAGGTCCGTCATGTCCTTCATCCTATAGTCCAGTATGGGGGTGACCCAGTCGTCCTCGACCAACGAGTACGTCTCCTTGGCGTCATCCTTTGGCTTGCGCGGGTTGATGGCCCAGTATCCAAAGTCGGCGTCGATGGCCTTGAGGTACCGCATGAGGTTCCCCCAGTAGTTGGCGTCGCCGACGCTCGGGTTTGCCGGGGCGCCGAACTCGCCGACCCAGACGGGCGCGACGTCCCCCTCGACCAGGTAGGCCCAGTTCTCGCGCATGGACGAGACGAAGGACGGGTAGGGCCTCTTGCTGTAGCGGCCCTCACGCGAGCCCCAGCCGGACCAGGCGTAGACGTGGGCCGAGTAGACGACGCGGCCGTCGACGTCGAGGGTGACGGGGCGGGCGCGGGCGCCGCGCAGGTCGTTGCCGGACTCGGTGCCGCCGACGATCATGAGCCAGTCTCGGTTCATCTTAAGGAGGCGGTTGGAGCAGCGCTCGGCGGCCGTGGCCCAGCGGTCCCAGGTCATTGTGCCCCAGACGCCGCGGACCTCGTTGCGGAGGTCGGCGCCGATGACGCGCGGGTTGTCGACGAAGCGCGACATGACCGTCTCCCAGTGGGCGATCCAGTCCTCCTCGGTCTGGGAGACGCGGCAGAGCGGGCCGAGGTGGTCGTTGGCCCACCCGGCGTCGCAGGGGTCGGCGCCGCAGCACCATGTGGCGTGGGTGATGTGGTTGTTGACGATGACGGCTATGCCGGCGTCGGTCAGCGAGGTGACGACTGCCTCGAAGACGTCGAGGGCGCGGCGGCCAATCAGGTCCGGGTTCTGGGACACGAGGTGCGGGAGGATCGGCGGGTTCGCTATGACCATCTCGTCGGCGTACGGCAGCCGGACCGAGTTGAAGCCCATGCGGCGGATGGTCTGGGCGATGACGTCGCGGTGCTGCACGTCGAGCCCGCTCGGGACGAAGAGCTCGTCGCTGGCGCCGTACCAGTTGACCGACGAGAGCTTGAAGCGGCGGCCCTTGGCGTCGACGACGTCGCGGCCCTTGGCCGACAGCGGCAGCTCGTACGTGTCTATAAAGGTGTTTGCGATGGGTGGGAGCAGCGGGCGCTGGGCGAACTCGCGCGAGCCGACGTCGGGCTCCCAAGGTACGCCTATAGCTGCCTCGGCCTTCCACATGTAGTGGAAGTAGCCCCCTGCAAAGAGGAAGACGATGACGAGGAACTGGAGCATGGTTGTGTGGGCTTTTTGTTTTGCGGCCGGAGTATGGTTGTTAAATGCAATCTGCTTCTTAGAGGCTCAGAACCAAGCAATCCTGAGGTTTCTTGTTGGGTCTCGGGAACGGTGGCAACACGACTCGATCGGTCTCGCCCGTATAGTCCGGGAGTTTCGGCTTGTGGATCAGGTGCGTTCCCGGCGGCCGGCGCCAGCACTGGGAGGGTTCTTCACCGAACCAAGGAATCCGTGGCTGTGTCCATAAGACGTCGGAGGGTTTTGCTGAGCGGTAGGATCGAGCTTCTGTCTGGTCTTGGAGGCTTCAATGGGATGAAAGTTTGATCTTTTTTTTTGTGCCGCCGTTGTCGTGCTTACGGATGACTCGGTGAGAGGCTGGCTAGAGGTATGGTCGTGAGGTGGTGGGTAAGGTTTGGAGGTAAGCAGATAGATGCCTGCGGGAGGTACCGAGTTACAGCAGTACGTAGCTCTAGAGGTACCTGACGTCGTGAGCAGGCAGTAAAGGTACGGCGCTTCGTACGCCTCAGTATGCGGAGTGGTTGTTGCGGTGAGGGGAAGGTACTACCATGTACTACGCGTTTGGGGGCTGTGCGATGTGGGGCTACTCAGAAAAGACGATGTCATCGAAGCAGTGCCGAATTCCGAGTTGGGGGAGATCCGGGGTGGGGTTCGGCTGCATGCATCTTCACTTCACTTCAACTCCCGTTCGGATTCCAGTGCAAACGATTTCACAAAGCCATTTATTGATTGTCTGTCTCACAAACATGTCGTCGCTGCAACCGCTGCCACCCATCTCGGATGTGTCCAAATTGCCCACCGAGGAGCGAGCAAGAATCCTTGACCTTCTCTTCGAACACAGCACCCCTCTACACACTCTTGCTGTGCCTCTCCTCCAACGACAGCAGTTTGATAACTACGCCGGTTTGATTTCCGCCGTTGGAGTCCAGCTCACAGATCTAGCAAAATCTGCCTCTTCCTCTGATATAGAATGGCTTGAAAGTATCCTGGGCGCCCACCCTCGTCTCGGTGCCAAAAAGGTTGAGAGCGCACAGTCCCAAGCAGAACAAGCACAACTGCTAGGCAGCGACGATGAGACCGCGCAGCTTCGGGCGTTGAACGAGGAGTACGAAAAGAAGTATCCCGGGCTGCGGTATGTGGTTTTTGTCAATGGGAGAAGCAGGCCGGTCATCATGGACGACATGCGCGAGCGGATTGCGAACAGCACCCAACAAGCCGAAAGACTGGCTGCCATCAGAGTTAGTTTACTTCCATTCTGTATCCTTTCTGGAACACCCGCCAAGCTGACATGTGGTGCGCTAGGCTATGTGCGATATCGCGGCTGATAGAGCGAGAAAGCTTTCTTCAGATTCGGTGTTGTAAAGATCATGGCAATGGCACACAACGAGGCCATCATTTGGGGTTACGACTGACGGCCTCGAGTAACGGCAAAACTCTCGCTCATCATGTGGTGCCCTTCTCTTTGTGATTTGCAACATACTGTTTACCTAGTCTTTTATCTGGACGATCGATGTATGCATCTACTTCGAACGATATCGATATGCCATGTCTCTCTTCTCTCTCTCACCATGATAGGACAAGAAGCGCTGACACCAAGGACCATCATCTCCAGGCGCTAGAGAGCATCGCGGGTCAACCTAAAGAGCCTTGGATCTATCTCAAATGATGCATTTAATCCTCATACCTGTCTTGATTGGTGGGGCGGTGAGGCTATGGCTGTGTCCAGCTGACGATCAGCCCTGAATCCCCCATGTGCCTCTCCTCTCTACCGCGCACAACCGCTGCAATGCGGATACGCGTATTTCGTACTCGTGAATTACAACGAGCCCCGCACACACATGCGATACACTTGCATCGTATACCGTATACTTCTGACCAAGGCATTGAACCCAAGGCAGAATATCACCTTGCCCTTTATTGACAACAAGCTTGACTTGAGCATCTAGGAAAATGATAATCATCAGGTCTTTTGTATAAAGAGGCCATGTGCCTCTCTCACAGAGGAAAGGGGAAAATGGGTTTTAGACAGGCACAGAACAGAACAGCAAGCACATCTGCCATCACCAGCTATCTATAGCCTCACCGTTCTCTGACAAAACTGTGCCCGCTATGCCATCACACACCGCCCTGTCCGGCCTTTTCGGCCTGTCCGTTCTGCTCTCCTCGACCTTTGCCAGCCCGACCTCTTCGTTCCACCGGCGCGCTAGCTCCGGCGGCATCACCTGGAGGCCATGTGAGCCCGACCTCGTCCTCACCACTCCCAGCGCCATCTGCGGCAACCTGGACGTGCCTCTGGATTACACCGGCAAGCTCTCCAATGAGTCGCTACAGCTGGACCTGATCAAGATCCCCGCGGCCAAGGGGCCGTCCAAGGGCAGCATCCTCTTCAACCCAGGGGGCCCGGGCATCGCCGCCCTCTCGTTTGTGGATGGCTTGAGCGGTTTATTGTCGGCGTTGGTAGCCCCTTTTGAATTCATAACCTTCACCACATTCACTTGATCCGGAAAACCTTGCGCTGATAAATCAACTCCCGACTCATAGTGCCACCGGCGGAAAGCACGACCTGATTGGCTTCAACCCCCGAGGGACCGGCAGGACGCTCCATATGGAGTGCTTCAACACCACCGACCCCGAGGAGGCCGTCAAGAAGCTCCTGATCGAGGAGCGTCTCTACGCCGCGGGCTACTCGTCCGACGTGGCCTCGGGCACTTCCTGGGCCACGGCCCTCCAGGTCTCAGAGAGCTGCGCCAAGCGAAACGCCGACAAGGGCAAGTTCCTCAGCACCACATTCGTCGCCCGGGACATGTTCCGCATCGTCGACGCCCTGGGCGACGAGGACGGCCTCCTCAGGTACTGGGGCTTCTCGTACGGCACCGTGCTGGGCGCCACCGCCGTAGCCATGTTCCCGGACCGCGTCGACAAGATTGTGCTGGACGGCGTCATGAATCCCACGCTTTGGTGGCACTCCTAGCAAGTTCCTCGCTCCTTTCTTTTTGTTGTTGTTGGACACTGTTCCCATCTCTGGCGTACGGCCTACTGATCGATGATTCTTTCCACCCGCCGTGCAGTAGCGAGGACCAGCTGCTGGACACGGACGCCACATTCCGCGAGTTCCTGACGCAGTGCGTCGCCAACCCAGACAGGTGCCGCCTCGCCGGCAACCGCCGGGACCAGACGGCCGAGGACCTCGAGGCGGGCTTCAGGAGCCTCCTCGTACGCCTCAAGTACAACCCCATCCCGATCCCGGACTCTGGCCGGCTCGTCGACGTGACGACCCTGCAGGGCGCCATCCTCTCCAACCTGTACGGGCCGCAGCAGTGGCCCCTGCTGGCCTTGGGACTCGACATACTCCTCGCCGAGCCCGTCGACCGCGCGGCCCTGGGCGCCTTCGTGAGCGCCTGGTCCACCGCCTTCGACGACCTGTCCTTCTACGACACCATCTCGATCCGGTGCGGCGACAAGCCCCGCCGCGAGTCCTCCCTCGACGACCTCGCGGCCGCGCTGCAGCCCATCCGCGACGCGAGCTGGGTGGCGGGCGACGCCACCGACGCCTCGGGCGTGGTGTGCGCCCGCTGGCCCTTTGACGCGGCCGAGCGCTACGCGGGCGGCTTCAACAAGGCCGCCGCCCTCGCCACGCCGCCGCTCATCGTCTCCACGACCCTTGACCCCGTCACGCCCATAGCCTCGGCCCGCAACGTCTCGGCCGGCTTCGGCGGCGCGCTGCTCGAGGTCAGGAGCGCCGGGCACGCGTCGCTCTCGTACCCGTCCACCTGCGCCTACGAGGCCGTGCGCGACTACTTCTCCGACGGGAAGCTGCCCGAGGACGGCGCCGAGTGCGACAACGACGTGGGGTACTTTGCCAGCCCCGAGGCCATGCTTGAAGCCTGGGCGAAGCTGGAGCAGGCCCTGGCGTGAGAAAAAAAAATCGGCCGAGGGGGGTTGGGGTGTTTGGTCTCTACAAATCACCCACCCATCCGCAAGGGTGCCCATGCCACCAAGCAGAGTTTTCAACTCTACTAGGGGGTTTCCACATCTCGACCAACAACAGCATATTTTTCTAGGCCTCTTTTTCCTTCTCTTATGCAATTGCTTAATCACCAGCCTCATCACATATTTTATGATATCAGCCTCACTATTGACGTTGACTCACCGTGGGTCGACCGGTCAAGGCGAGAACTTGAAAAGAACATTTTTGCTCCCCCTGTCGTACCTAACCCGCTTCGCCCACTCCATCATGTACCCGTGCGCGCCGCGCCTGGCTTGGCCCGTTGGCCTCTTTGCCACAGTTCAGACGCGGCGACCAACTACACGGAAGCATGCTTGGTTATGACCGTTTGCCCTATAGAAGGACAATCGGTATGGGCTGAACTGGTGGCTTGCATGCCAAGTTGCCAGTAGTAGCCAAAGCCGGCGCGTTCGAGAATTTCATTGGGGGTCATTGTCTTGTCACTTGAGGGTCTATCAAGGGCTACGCCCTACGTAAAGGACTTGGCTATGTTGGTTTGATAATTGCAATTATGCGAAACAGTCACCAGATCATCATGTGTGTGTTGACAAAGTAGATTTGAATTAGTTTGTTTAATTTATTTGGTAGATTCGGATTTAGGAAATCCTGTCTCTATTGTGGCTTCTATTATGCCATCATCTCGTGAGATTCTTTTTCTTTTTCTTTTCTTTTTGATGTGTTTTTTTTTCTGTTTGTAGTGTGTGGAAACTAGGCGAGTCCTTTGGCCCAGCAACCACCGGGTATTATTCCAATCCTCATATCCTATTCATCGCTAGAGGGTTGACGTCGCCGCCATTCCTCGAGACGTCGTCATTCGTCCTGCCGCCGTACATCTCGCTCGAATCCCACCGCACAGTCTGTGGTGGTGGCCTTGGGGACGAGAAGGAGCGCATAGGCGCGTGGTATCTCGCCGCCTGTCCAAGATAGTCGGGCGTCCGGCGACCGCTGGGGATAGTGCCGTCACTGTCCCCGCTTCTATGTGACGGGCCTGTCGATGCGTGTCTGACCGCCTGCGGTGGTGACATTGAGACGGATGTCCCTGGCGAGTTGAATGTTGAGTAGTCATCAGTGTTCTTGCCCGTATCTCGGGATAGCATCTCGTACGAACGTCTGTTGTTCTTGACCATGTCGAAGCGGGCGTCCGCCGACACGAACTCGGGTTTCCGGCGACCAGACATGCTCATAAACATGTCGTACCAGCCAGTGACCATGGACCACCGACCCAGGAGTAACAGGAGCCACAAGCCGTTCATCTGAGCAATTCGTCGAATTAGCTGCCTGTACCGGAACAACAATAAAAAAAAGGACGGAGAACTCCCAACTTACGCTCAATAGTAACAACACGCTAAAAGCGGTAGCCTGGTTGATGACAAGCTTGCTCGCCTCGTCGTAGCACCTCTCCCTGTTGTCAGGGTTCTGGAACAGGCAAACGAGGAACGGCGCCGCCTCGTTCGGGTTCTCCCGGATGTTTTCGATCGTCCTGTCCTGAAAGACGAAAATGATCGAGAAGTAGATCACATCGGCCACGATGATCAACACGATCAAGATGCCTCTCCACTGTAGCTCGATCACGCGACGAATCCTGCGGTATGTCTGACGAGGAGACAGGGTCTTGATGCTGTTGGCCGAGGTCGGAAGGCCGGAGCCACCGGTCGAGGAGCTTTGGTCGGCAAGTGACGCGAGGTAAACCTTGAGGCAGTATCCAAAAGTCCCAAACTGAATCAAGACGGTAAATCCGGCTGAAGAGTTTGATGTCAGTGCCTGGGAAATAGCAAGGGTGACAGGAATGCTACTTACCAAAGACTAGCAATGGAATCCATAAGACAGCCAAACTGTTCTCGTGGTTAATGTGGCATGATGAACCGAATCGGTACGACACGCCGCTGAATACCAGGGTGAGAATGATGCCAATGAAGGGAATTCCCCAGCCAGCGGCCTGGGCGAACCACATAAATGTCTTGCCGACGACGATCCCCCAGCAGATCTGCAAGTGAAGGGAGAGGGCACGCAGGAAGATCCACATGATGCCGAGCCAGCCTCCGAGAACGATAAACGATCCAGACACGGCACAGGTGGTATCTGACTTCATATCGTGGGGAGTTATGGCGTCCGCGCATTTTTCAGGCGACGCCGCCAAGGGGATCACAAAGCTAAGCTGTGTCCCAGGGTGTTAGAAATTTGTGCTAAGGCCATGAGAGTGGTTGGTGAGGTGGCGTTGTAAAATTTTGCTTACATTCATGAGCACAACGCCCATCGTCAAACAGATGCTTAGGTAGTGCCTGTGTGTCTTCTCGACGGGCAAGCACATCCATGATATAAGCAGGAATATGCATGCAACGGCAGAGACAACCGCGACGATCTCGGCCACCCTGTCCAAAGTGTTGAAGCTTTCAGGGTATACCCAGTCTGCCATTGGGCATGGGATACAGCAGGTGTTGAGGCCGAGTTGCGAACATAGTCGGCCATCGATAACTGCACTAGATGTCAGCCAAAAGTCGAAGAGTCGAGCTGGGGGTTGGGCACACTACTTACAACCAGTCGAGTTGGTAAAGTCGGCCGCGTTCAGAAACGGCCTTGGGCAACCGGATAACGACATGGTTGCGAAAGTTCTGTGGTCCTCGGCACTTAAAGCTGTTGTTGTTGTTGTTGTTGTTGCTCGCAGCACGGCGCGAACTTGTGTGTATCCGCCTTCCCACTCGTATACGCTGACAGGCGGAGAGGTTGGTGTAGGTCCCTTTTGTAAAAGTCGGCTGGATCACCCAAGGGAAAATAAAACGCGCTTCTAAATAAAGCAGAGGCCCGAGCTAATAGTAGGCCGTAGGTTGGCAAGTCGGACCAGCGAACTGTGCAGAGGATCGAGTGGTTCCGGGGGTGGCGCAGGTTTGAAGCGCGTGTGGTGTATAATAGTCCGGTATAGACAGATAGGATCCAACGGGCCTGCCCAGCCTGATCCGATCTTCTGGACGGCGCAAAAGAACCAGAGACGCAGAAGATGTCGAGAACACAGGCGGCGGCGAGAGGGGGGCGTTTATGGACCAGTGTTTAAACGAGAGTATGCTTTAGACTCGGTGACTCTGGAGTAGCCGAGAGCCAGGCAGGCAGGGATCGAAGTCAGTGGTGGGTATCTTGTGTCGTGACCTTGTGTTGATCCGCTTCGCGAAGAGAGCGAGCGAACATCGGACGAGGAGTAGTGACGAAAAAAAAGAACGGCGGCGACGACGAAATAAAGAATGTTCCGATGGTCTTGTGGGGGGGAAGGGTCATGCGAGCGAGATGCGCCAGATATGTAGGTACGAGGTAGTCAGGTATGTTATGGTTATGGGAGGGGGTATGGGACTTGTAGTCAGCTAAGGTACCTTACATTGAGGCGAAGCAAGGCAAGGCCAGACCAGACTTCTGGTAGGCCAGGCACACCACACCACCCACCACCAGATACCAGACAGACACCACACGCACAACAGAGAAGCACAATTACCACAGCTCTGGGCTCCATCGGTGGAAGCGACAAAGAGTGATCCGGACCAAGCCCAGCCCAGCCCGCCCAGGCCGGCAGGAGACCGGGGGGTGGGAAGGACCAGCATCTCGAACCACTGTGAAAGCAAAGCCAAGAGACGCGGTATGCAGTGATGGTGGTGGAGCTCGACATGGGGATCCTCCATTGGCTGGGACCCTGACTACAGGGAACCGTAGTGTTATAGAGGTCGATCAGGGCTGATACCACACCACGGTCCCAGTATGGAGTCCATCGATTGCGTATGCTGCTGTCGTTTTGTTGATTTTGACCATATTGTACTGTACTAGACTAGTTAGTACATACATGTAAATACAAAGCGGCTGGCTTTCAAGGCATGAATCTGCTGTGATTGCATCTAGCCCTTTTCAGCAAGCCGTGCTGTCTTCCCTTGTTATGTCGTCTTTAAACGGTTCGACAACCTCATCGTCAGGAACACGGTTTGGTTTGATCCTCGCTGTCGACCTTGTTCTTGTTCAGCTGAGGGCTTGAACGGGGTCCCCCTCATTTTGGGCCTTCCCTCCCTCCTTCCTTCCATGTGGCGAGGCCGGGAAGTGAGAAAAAGAGAAGGTGCGGTCGAGTGCCCATCGATTGGTCCAAAAAGACGCACAGGGGTATGTGGTTAGTACACCCCCGGCGCCCACACACCATGGATGGCAGGCAGTTGCTTGGGTGGTACGTCGACAGGGGTATTTCTGCTGTAGATGACAAGGGCAGGGATATATTCAGGGGTTCACGACCACTGAAAGGCTCTTGCTCTGTTAGTGCTCGACAGCGGCCACCCACCTCCCCGGCCACATCCAGGCCAGGGTCAGGGCAAGGTTTTTGATCTGCAAATTTTCTTTTTACTTTCTGTCACTCTATATGGGTGCGATTGTCCCTTTTTTTTTCCTGACGGCAAATCACTGTCCAACTCGGCCGAACGAAGAAAAAAAGCCAATGTGCGAAAAGATCCAATGGCATGGCGCGGCATGGACCTTTGTGTGCGGACGGGGTGATTGTTTCTCACGGTCCGATGCGCAGTTTAGGTAGGACGTCAGCCTGGTGGCGCGATCCCACAGTGGATTTCATTTAATATCAACCCTTCCCAAGACTTGGTCTGTCACCACTCGCAACCTGTTCTTGAGCCGCCGCCAACTAAACGAAACAACCAAGACGTGAGGCCGATGCCAGCTGCCAGTCAACAATGCCGGCGCTCTGGGAGAGCATAAACTCGGCTGCAACTGATGTGCACACGGACGTTTTGGAGTGGGTTGAAGGGGGGAAGGGCAACGGTGGAGTTGTCCTTGTCATTTAGCATCTGGGCTAACTACAGCGTTCCATGGATGGCGTTCCCCGGGTTCAATGCAGGATTTTTTTTTCTTTTAAAAAATTGTTGATGGATTCGGACTTGAGTATTTGCCCGTCCGTCCGCCAAGTTGGGGTGGCCAGGCTGTCTATCTCTCCTTGATTACCTTTTTTTTTCGCCCGGATTAGTTTCCAATCTTGGTTAAATCAAGCCATATACGCCCACCCGAGCTGTGGATTTGTTTGTACCTGCTTTACCTCCATAACGAGCTTACCTATCTGCGCATGTTGGTCTCTTGTATATCGAAGAAAAAGTCGATACTGTGACACCATGGTTCACGCAACCTTGGTGAACCAACCATGAAGTTCGTGTGGTAGTATCCATGTCTACTTGACCACAGCTGGGCTCGGAAAGCGGCTGAACGTTGCATGGGAAATACCTTTACAAGTCCGATTTAACCTGTCGCAAGACAGGCGGTTTTTTTGGTCCCCTCGCATGAGCGTCTTCAGCCTTAATTGTTTGCCACACCGGGCGTCCATCCTGTTGCATCGTCACTCCATACCGGATGTTGGCCTCTTGTCAAGCCGTGTGATTCATGCAAAGGTGAGCAAATTTACTCTGCCGGGAAAAAGAGAGCATACATGCCATGCTCTGCCTTTATTATAACATATACTAGTAATAGCTTTTTGTGCGTAGAAATCTTAAGCCTGGTGCATTGGTTTCCACATTGGCGAAACTGTA
Organism: Pseudopyricularia javanii; assembly: GCA_031001725.1. Classification (NCBI taxonomy): domain Eukaryota; kingdom Fungi; phylum Ascomycota; class Sordariomycetes; order Magnaporthales; family Pyriculariaceae; genus Pseudopyricularia; species Pseudopyricularia javanii. The sequence continues at coordinate 32,347 of JARHUK010000637.1, forward strand.
CGTGTCGTGAGGCGAAGCGGGCTTCGTCCCTGTCCAGAGGGTCGACCACCGCTGCGTCTGGTCCTGGGGCCCGTTGTGCACAGCCGTGGTCTATGCTTTTTTTTTTTCTCTTATACTTTTTTGTCACCAGCTACCCCAACCTGCCCTTGTTCGCCGTTTAGATGCTAGTCGCGATGATGGTGAGTGAGTAGGCCGAGTTTGGCAGTGGCCTATCGTTAACCGAAATCCACCCGTATGTTGCTTTTGTGCTTGGCCGTCATCGTCAGCACACCGTCTCTCGATGTGACTGGTTTTTGGTGAGATTGAATTATTCTACGGACCGAGGAACCACAGCAGACAGTGCAAGAACAAGCGGGATTGGCTGATAAGCCCTGACAGGAGAGAAAGAAAACAATAGAAAAGAAAGAGCAAGAAAAAAAACCTCCGAAAACACCACCAACACTGGAGTCTGTTAGGATGGTCCAATCTCTACTACCTCATTCCACCAAACGGCAGGAAAAGCTGGCAACGGCAAATTGCTTCTCACAAAGCTGCCCATTCAGGATACTTGTCTGTCTGTCTACGCGAGTGCCTCTTACTCGGTGAAATCGCGAAATAAATCGCCAAGCGTTGCCGGATTGGTGGGAATGAAGCATGCCTCGCTTAGGAGGCAGCAGCACCACCATCACCAAAACCACAGCTAACGACTCAACATGGGATCGAATCCTAGCCTAAACCGAAAGTGGCAAGCGATGATAGAGGCAACTAACTGTTCTCTCGCTAATTACTGCAAGTGTCTGGTCAGGTCGGGTTGGGAGAAGGGAAAGGGGGAAACAAAATCAACGCGACAACATTAAAGTTTAAAATATCGTTATACGTTCGTCCGTCTCCTGACAAGACAGACAAGACAAGACACAAAAAAGAATGCGTTCGCGTAGTCTTCGGGGAGATCTGATCCGTGTCTCGCCCACCCGGGGACTTTCCCTGCTGCCCTGCACTGCACCGCGGGGGCCAAAATGTCTGAGCGTTTTTTCCCAACGAAGATCGCCCGTGCTCCCCACCCC